>LOJH01008033.1:30497-58095 GCA_001685095.1 Ellobius talpinus | reverse complement strand
GAGAGAGAGAGAGAGAGAGAGAGAGAGAGAGAGAGAGAGAGAGGAAAAAAGAAACAACATTTGTGCTATTCATGTAGAGTCCTCTTTATTTCTGGTATGTTTTATCCCCAGTGGTGGTGGTGGAATCCTGACAAAAGTGTGAAGAGAAAGTGCAGGAGTCTAGCCTTGCCTCTCAAACACTGCTCCCCCTCCGCTCCAAGTCTGAGGAGTCCCGCCCTTGTTGATTCCCAGACTCTGCTGGATATGAGAAGAAATAAAGGTGGAGAGGGAGGCAGCAGCTTCCTTGAGTTTGTTCCTCTTACTGAAGAAGCTTAAGACTCAGATGGGAGCACTCACAGGCAAGGGACTGTTCATGCAAGCATATCTAGAACTGACCTGCCATTCCATCCCTTCTTTACCAACCTCCTTGTAGAACAGAACAAATAATGGCTAAAAAGAGCAAATAAATGCTAGAAAACCTCTATTCCCAAATTAGCCTGACCAATTGACTGCCAAACAATTCTGATGAAATCAATGCTTTAACAACAATGACAATGATTTCCAAATCCCTGGACAAGGTACAGAGGTAGAAGTGACTGGGGACTTGGAGATCACCTCTTTTTTGACTCATCGAAGATTTTCCATCTTCAAGAAAAATGGGCAGGAACCTAAAGAGAGACTGATGGGAGCGAGCTGATACTTATCTGTTTGTTCGGTGATGACATTTTTATTGCATTCATGTGCTCTAGTGGTTTGCCTTCATCAATGCTTTCCCTCCTCGAGGGCAAAGGTCACCTCATTTTTCCTGGTTCTCTCCTATATGTAGCACAGCACCGGGCACAAAAGCACAAGGCAGCCTGTGACTGGCCCTGTGTTGGCTGCTGGAACTGAGCCTTAGAACTGCAGCCCTAGGTTAGGCTAGTGTATTTTCTTCTGTTTTGTTTTCTGGGTAGATAAAGATGACATTGGATGTCCTTGGGTACACTGAGTTTTCTTAGTTGTAATGCAGTTTCTATTTCTTTTGCTGACCTCTGTGATGAGCTAAACCTCTTTCTTGGGCCGCCCACAACTGTTCATGTTTCTGCCATAGCTAGGCACACTTGGGTTTGTTACCACTCCTCTTGGAGCTGCATGAGGGCCAGAACTTGTCCTTTCATCTCTATGAACCCCAGTCCATGTTGTTTCCTTGCAGGTGGAATTGAAGAGCTAGTTCAATATCCTGCACTTGCCCTTGAATTACCAGCATTGGAGTTCATTAAAGTAGACTGTCCTCAGAAGAGAATAGCTGCTCCAAACCCAACTGCAAATATTCCCTGTCTAGTTGATACACTAACGATGCTGACATCACAGTGCTAGGCCAGGAGAAGAGAGCAGGGGAAATAGGTAGGCACATATTTTAAGCTTCATATTTGAGATAAAAGATTGGTGTGCATTGCATCATTTAGTTCTAAATGTGGCTTTCTGGGGAGAAGCTAAGAGTGGTGAAGTAGCTTTCACTAAGCCCTACAGGGCAAGTGGGAGGGTGAATCTACCCATCTATGGCCCCCACTACACTCTGAGGTGGCTGAAGAATTGAGGTCCTGTTCTATGTATGATTTCTGGACCCAAGTTACATAATGGCAAGCACTTCACACTGTATAATCAAGCTGCTCTTTTTGAGTGTTTTTTTTGTTTGTTTGTTTGTTTTGTTCGACTGATCAAATGGCAAATATCAAGCATCAAAATGTAGTTACGAGGTAGTTTCCATATTTGGAATTTGTTTATTTTCTAGTCAGCCTTGCTAGTACAGCTACAGCGATGTTCTCAACTGTTGCCACCTTTGGAACAACTGATGGTTCCTTAGGAATCAAGATTCAAGTAGCTCTCCGGAGAGAGATGGATAACATATGAGGTAGGGCCCCTGACGTCACTTTCCAAGGCCACTAAAAATACCGAGGAACATAGGTGCATAGCAGCACATTCTCCACACTCCAGATGATTAAATAATACTTAGTAGCTATGAGTTAAGCAAGAAGTTTCTTAATTTCTTTCAGGATTTCTTAGAGCCCTTAATATGTTCATGTTCATTGTGAGTGTTCAAGAGGAGGTTTCAGTATGCAAATTTACTTCACATGGTCTTTTAATGTCATGATTGTGCTCTTGCATGGTATAAAGCTAAATTCATCTGATTTATGTTCGAGCATCCCAAATTCAGAACATGAAGCTTGAGAGTTTTATCACTGCATGTGATTCTTGAAGTTACCTGTGTTCCAAGTGATCTGGAGCACTTGTTAGAATGCAGACTTAGAAGTTGTGCTCTCAGAAGTTGGGTTTGAGAATCCGCTATTTTTAACAATAGTTTCAAGGCATTCCAATGAGAGATGCTGACATAATGTTTCTGTTTGAGCAAGCTGTTAAAGCTTTCAAGCAAATGAGACTGGAGGGGCTGGATCCTTATACTCTAGGGGAGAACTAACGGCATGGAAGTGTTAATTCATCTTCCCCAAAAGCTACCTGGATGGATATGTCTAGAGCATAGTTTCAGTCTGTTCCCACTCTCTGCTCTGAGAGATAAAATTAATCAGAATGCTAAAGATTTGTATTCCATAGGATTTTAAAAAAGGATCTGTACACAATTTATAGTTGGCAGTGACTTTGGATTGACTTTCGGGATTAAGATTTTGGCTTCATGAAAATAATGGGGAATTAAAATATGTTCATAAGTTTATTTGTACACTTTATAGTTTCTTTGTAGTAGAAAGTGGTGCCCCTTCAGTATATAACCTATTTAGATTAATACCCTAGTTCTACCCTCACGAGTGTTAAGACCTTGAGAAAAACGTAACTTCCTGTACCCTTCTTTCTTTCATCTATAAAATATGTCTAAAAATAGCAGCCCCATAAGGCTGATGAGAACATTAAGTGAATCAACTTACATAAAGTCCTTGGCCTGGTTCCTGGCACATGGTACATGCTTACTAAATATTGTTTCTTCATAATAAACAATTAAAATGGCTCTGTGGTGAAGTCATTCTGTATGAATAATCCTATAGACCTGTACATACTCTTACTTTTGTAGGTTCAATGTCCCTTTTCATAAAATGGGACCAAAATTACTACTGGTTTCTTAGATTGCTGTATGGATTTAAATGACACTATACATGTAAAAGCATTCAGTAAATTCTTGACATAGCACAAATCAATGTTTAATTGCTATTATTACTGGTATTATTTTTTATCCATTTTCTCCTTAATGATATAAAATCTTCCCAAACTTTGAAAACTGGTATTGCTGTAAATGAGAGTGTTGAGATGATTTTTTTGTTTTTACAAAAGTTATAAGTAATTAGTAATTTGTGCCAGAAACTTAAATATTGCTTTTGGCACATAGCAACATACACTTTGTCATTGGCACTAACCCACCTGGAGCTCGTGATGGATAAATTGGCTTTTGGTAGAACCTTTTAAAATCTGAAGTTGTGACAATGCAATATAGTATGATGACCTCTAATGGTAACATCACAAACACCCTAAATCTTTTTTTCTCAGAGAAAAGTAAATAATACTTTAAAATAAGATCATTTTTAAAAGCAGAAAATTAAGATTTCTGATATAACAGTAAAAGCTGGCAAGAGAAATATCAGGAATATTTGAATTTGCAATTGCAAGGTAATATTTTTAGATGTATTTATTTTTACAGTGTGTATGTGTGTGTTCTTTGTCTACATGTATGTTTGTTTGCCATAAGCATGTAATGTGTGTAAAAGTCAAAAGAGGGCATCTGTGGTAGAATATTATTTTACCTGGGCAAAGATGTGTTACATTTGTCTGTGCTTCCTTTGTTAGCATTGCAAAGTTTTGTTGCATTTGTCTATGCTGCCTTTGTTAGCATTGTAAAGTTTTGTTACATTTGTCTATGCTGCCTTTGTTAGCATTGTAAAGTTTTGTTACATTTGTTTGTGCTGCATTTGTCAACTGTGTAAAAATGTGTTGCATTTATGTTAATTAAATAAAACTAACCTGGGCTCAAAGAGGCGGGATTAACAACTTGTTGACAGGAAGTAGCAGGGAGGAGTTTAGGGTAGGTTTTTTTCAGTTGGCATGGTGTGAAAGGGAGTAGCTTCTGGTGTCACCAGCAAAGAGAGAAGTTAGTCAATTGCTGTACTACTCTCTGAGCTCCCAGGTTTCACCCTAACCTTTGAATTTCCAGTTTTATTGGAACGATGGAGATTTAGAACTACATTTAGCGGCAACAGAGCCATGCATTCCCCTAGGCTATGATGGCTTTAATACCAGGCCACTAGCAATTTAAAGCACAGCCACTGTAATATAGGTAAAACAGCAGGCATCAATTCCCCTGGAACTAAAGTTGTTGCAGATAGGTGGTTTTGAGTCTCCAGGTGGGTGCTGGCAACTGAACTTGGGTCCTCCGTAAGCACAACAAATGCTCTTAACTGCTGAACCACCTCTCCAGAACCATATTGTATTGATATTTTATGACAGTTCTGGCAACATTTATTCTCTAGACTGTTTCTTTTCCTAGAGACCTGAGGATCAGTTTTTTCCCCAATAGTCACTCATGGTACCACCATGTCAAAGGTGGCAGCTTTGACTTAATGATGTGAAGACCTTCTAGGGCATTGTTGAATCTCATATGAATGATCACTTCATGCAGTGTATTTTTAAATCAGGAGCAAATTCTATTTTATTCTGACTCTTATAAATTGGTATGCCTGACATGACATATTAGTGCTTCTGTGATAACTTTAATACTCAAGTCTACTAATTGAGTATTCTAGGCCTGGAAAACACTCAACAATAAAACTATATAATATAATTTAAAAAATCACCCTATCTGGCAGATTTTGAGAGACACTTCAGCAGTATATGGTTTACTGGTGAGAGTGCAGAGTAGAGGGAGAAGCAGGGGGAGGGCGTGAGCTCAAGGGTGTGTCATGTTTTGTGTAAATTCATCCGTTTGGAGTTTTTGACAGAGATATGGTGTCTGTTGACATAACCACTGGGCTCCTCCTGCTGGGGTAGAGGCAGCAGTATATCATCCTTTGCCAATGCACTGACACATTTATGTCCTATGCATCATGAGAGCTCCTTAGTGCTCAAGATCTTTGAAATTCATCCATTCTTTGGTGGTAAACTAGAAAGAAACCAACAAAACTTCGGCTGCTTTTCTTATGAAATGACAAGCTTTGGGAGCATCTTAAGGACCCTTTTCCCCTCTTGACCAGCTTCCTTAGCAGAGACGAGCATTCTCTGTTTTATACACTTGAAGTTGCTTTTTTATTTTTTTTCCATTTTGTCATTACTAAGATGTATTTATTGTGCATCCCTCAGATTCAGGAATTGCCTTATTATTGCCTTTCAGTTGAAACAAGAAAAACTTCTTATTCAGGGGATGGGAGGGGGCTCAGGGATTAAGACATAGGTAGCCAATCTTTTGAAGTCTCAAGCTCCCTTTGAAAGTATCACGTATAGCATTTAAATTGTGGAAGAGAGAATAAAAATCAGTAAACATTTTATAATGCATCCTTTCAAACATTTTGAAGGGCTATTACATGTACAAATAGGAGAGCTCACTAAGGCACTACAACATATTTCTGTATGATATACAACTTCAATAATTGTGGCTATTTTTTAGTGACATTGGTGAATTCTGGCTCTTATATTTTGCCATTCTTTCACTTGGCTAAATAAATGTTCCATTTTCTAAGTAGCCAAATTGATTCAAACATAGAGGAGAATATCTGTCAATATACATTTGAAAATATATATAGCATAAACCATAGGATATTGCTTCAGAAAGGACCTTCCATTTATTCTTAAGAAAGACACCATGTACTATACACATATTTCAAATGTGTATATACACCTGTTGTGGTTACACACAAAGGTAGGATTTGCTGAAGGAGGCATATTCAGGAGATCATGAGTTCAAATATGCATATGCAAATATAGAAGGGAAGAAAACATAAATATGCATAAAGCAGAGAAACTCCAGTCTAGGATAGTTTGTACACATACATCAACTGCTAACATAGATAAGAGAGGCTATAAAACATTGAACTGCATTAGCCTGCTTTAGTCAACTCAGGAATCCCAGGCATATCTCATTCACTCTCAGCCACTGAATGGTTGATGTGGAAATGACATTAGATAGTATCTTGTTTTCAAACCTTTGTGTTTACTGATGAAGATGACCCAGGCCTAGAAAGAAGCTACTTGTTTCTTCACAGAAAGGAAGGAGCAGGTTGAAAATTAGAGGAGAATTAGCAAACTATGTCAGCAGAAGCTAAGTAAAAAAGCGCCTCAAGAAAGAATAGAGGGGAGAAATAGAGGGGCTGTAAGAATGGATTCAAGAGAAGAATATTAAAATATTGCACGCTTCCTTTAGTGTGGAATCCAGATTTAAACACACACATATGACATGAAGGCAAAAGTGGGACTGTTTAGGAAAAAAAGGGAACTAGTTGTATGGAAGAGGGTGGTAAGAAACAGTAACAAAGAGGTAAAAGCAGGTAAAATACAGCATTATATAATTGAAATTTCATAATGAAATTGATTATTGTGCATGATAAGTTTTAAATTAATAAAATGAAAAAAATGGATAAACCAGTATTTAACTACCCCTGAAGAGAGTGAGGAGGATAAAGAATTTAAAAATAACTTTGGATGAGTAAGACCATGATTAGTGCTGGACATAAAAAAGAAACGTTGGTAAATTAGTGGGGAAAACATATTTTAACAGTGAGAAACAGAATGTGTGCCAGGAAGTGGAGGCAAGCCACATCAATCCCAGAAAAGAGAGGTTGGAGAAACAAAAGAAAGGAAGATGAAAGAAACAAAGGAGGAGAAGAAAACAAAAGGAGGGTGAGAAAAAAAAACAACAAGATAAAATAATAATTTTTAACTTATTTTTGGCTTATGGACATTGGTGTTTTATCACATTCATGTCTATATGAGGGTGTCAGATCCCCTGGGATTGGAATTACAGACAGTTGTGAACTGCCATATGGGGGCAGGGAATTGAACCCTGGTCCTCTGTAAGAGCAGCCAGTGCTCTTAACCTCTGAGCTATCTCTCCAGTAGAAATAATATTTTTTGTTGATAAAACTGGTTGGTCATCTTTTTCAATGCTAGGAATGGAACCCAGGGCATGTACATACTAGACAAGTACTCTACTACTGAATTATACCTTTAACCCTGTGTGTTTAAGACAAAGTCTCACTACGTATCTTGGGCTAGACTTGAACTCATGATTCTCCTTCCTAAGCCTCCCAAGTTCTGGGATGATAGGTATGTGCTACTATGACCAGTAGTAGAAAATGTTTGATAAAGGAAGTGCAAGAGCTCTAGGCCCCAAATTTAGTGATTTTTTTTATCATTGAATTAATTTCTTTTTTAGGTTCAGAGTAATCATTTAATCATTGGGGTTGATTAGTCTGGCAAATCAAAACCTATTTCCAAAGAAAGGAAAAAACACAGCCAGGTGCAGTCCCACACCAACATTCAGGTTAACAAGTAGTGTAAAAAGAAATAACAACTGATGAAAAAAGGCCATGAATATGAAGGAGAAATGGGAGGAGTATACAGGACGGTTTGGAGAGCCAACAGGGAAGGACAAAATGTATTAAAATGCAACCTCAAAAATAGAATAAAATAAAGGCAAGGTCAGAAACCAGAACTCAAGACTATCCAGCAATCTTATGAGAATCCAATCCCCCAACATCACTGACACACATATGGAAATGGCACCTTTCCCCAAACTTTTAATTCATATCGAAACCTTAACATTTCATTTGTTGACTGTAGTTTTACCATACTGAGGTTGAAATACAACTTGGGATCATTTTTCAAGAAAAGTGCTATGCATGTTTTCTGTTGGTTAGAGATAATTAGTTAGGGGAAACCACATAGTAACTGGACCAAGCTGAGACAGGATTGAAAACATCAGATCCTGTTAAATGATGAACATGGAAATTCTCTCCTTGTGGTTGCAGCTCTTCATAAAGTTCTAGGGAAGCATTTTAGTTGCTTGGTACCTGATATTCTGACTAGTTCTTGACTCAGTTTTCAGTTACCTCTAAGGATGATCATGGGAGTTAAATGTATTACAGGTAGGGCAGATCTGAGCATCAACAGCATTTGAACCCATGAGTACTGCACAGCCACAGTCAAGGACAAACACCTTAAAAGCCATCAAAGTACAATAACACTGTAGATTAAGAGCCAAAAATGTACTTAAGTATACTCTAATTATATCTTAGCAAACATCCTTTTTTAGCCTCATCACTTGTGTGTAACGGACTATGTTATCCAAGACTAGAGTGTGTAAGTAGTTGAGTCATGGGGGTGTAAAGGTAGGATAGTTACTTGTATAATGTGACTGCACTGTAAACCCAGAGTTGGCTCCAAACACATCCTACTAATTTACCACATTAGTATTTCCATCCTTCCTTGCCATCTTGCTTAATGAAGTTCATTTCCTTCTTCACAAAGTATTTTATGTCCTCAGGTTTTCTTCTCTGTGACATATGCTCTTATGATATGATCTGCTATACAGTCACATGTATTGTGGATGGTGTGTGTATTTAGATGTGATCATGTCTTCCGTGGGTATTTTTCTCTTGTTTGCTTCAGGGCAGAACAAAAGTCTAGGCCCTTGATTAAAGGGATTAAAGGCATCCTGGAATCAGGAAACATGAGCTGGGGAAGGATAGTTCTGAATGAGAGCCCTTGGGGAAGGAAAACCTATTCAGGGCCAAAGGTCACAGGGCTCCATCCAACACCTGCAACTGGCATCCAGGTGAGCAGGCCTTCTGCTGCTGAGCAGCCCGCTTAAGTGCCACTACTTAGATCAGCTTTGTTTAGGCAAATGAGAGCTCAGAAGTTTAGGAAGGCATGACCTTTAAGGTTCTTTTTATTTCAGAGCTTCAAAGAGCCTATGATTTAATGACTCAGAGGGGAGAACAATTATTGAATGCTATGTCTGAACTGGGACTGGCTCCAGTGATCAGAGTTGGTCAGTAAGACGGCAAAGCAGATCAAATGTTTGCTTCTTTCGGTTAAATAATTTTTTGTGCTTACTTGTTTAAAGAGGGAAAAAAATCAGAATTTATTAACATGGAGTGGGGGAGGCTAAAGTCATTCAAGATTTGATGTTGGAAAGACCTTCATAGGGCCTTTTGAGTTTACAAAAGACCTGCATGAGTTTTAGGGGCCATGCTATGTTGGAGACAAATTAGGTAATGGAAGCCAGGAAACATAGCTTTAGAATTATCTCCTGCAATCTAGTAACATCCCTTTTTCAAATTCCTACTTTTCTTTAATCCCTAGGGAGGCCAGAAAAATATACTGACAAAGTAAGGAGGGGAAAGACCACCATTCTGCTCTGTGCCTTCCCATTGTAGAGATTTTTCTTTCCTTCCTTTCTATTTTCTATCTGTCTATCTATTTATCTACCTTATTTGCAGTGTCAGGTATCACATCTAGGGATCTAGAGCCTTGTGAATGTTAGGCAAACTGGGCTAAACTCCAAGTTCTAGGGGAGGAAAACATTGTCTTTGGCTGTGTAGTCAGAGGCCAGTCTAGACTACTAGTTGAAATCCTGTCTCAAAACAAAATCAAGGAGCAAAGAAACAACTCCCTCAAACAAATAAATCCCTAGGCATAGGGTGCTCCTCTTTGTTTGGAAGAACCATCTTCTATTGCTTGCTTTATAGTTTATCTGGTTTCTGAGCAGCAGGAGTAAGGCTGGGTTTCTAAGGTATTTCCTTTGTGTGGTGGCTCTGCCCCCTAGAAACACTGAGTTTGTATCTGAGTGGCCTGACCCACTGAGACTCAGCAGGGAGCCCCGAAATAATGGTTTATTTCCCACATGGGTTTGGTAGGCCTAGCCTCCTTTGGACTTCTTTTGTCAGCCCTGTTGCTCAGACAGACTCAGTGTACAGGGCCGAGAGGATGGGCCTAGTGATTGGCATCTGACTTCCTACCTTCAAACCCAAGCTTTTCTTCTACCTGCCCTGACACCTCAGCTTGATTTGCCTGAGTCACCTTAGACTTGATGGCAGTGACATTTGGAAGTAGTGTATATGTTTAGCATGGTGCAAGCCCCACTGATGTAGAAGCCTTTTTACACAGGTTTGAGCAAATAAAGCATCCTATTGATCAAAAAGAAAACAATAACTTCAAAAGATGCAGGGATTTGTGGCCCTTCCTACAGTACAGAATGGTGGTAGAAAGTTAAGGTCCTAGAGCTGAGCTGTGTGTTCTCTGATTCTGTGACTTACTAGTTGGGTGACATTGGGCAAAAGATTGAACTATGCACCTGCTTCTTTATTTGTGAAACAAACAAAAGTTATATATGGTTGTTTTGATGAAGTTAAATGAATTTAAATCACTTACAGGGTTGTGTGCTATATAGCAAGCACGGTTTGCTATTGCTATTCTTGGTAACGCTTTCTAAGAGTGTCTATAAAGAAGTCATGGGGGGAAATAAATGGACAGTATGGTCTTCTGTGATTGTTTGAGGTTGGCATTTTTGGGTGCCTAGACTTTTTCTAAGTTGAGACAAGGCGATTTTCCTCCTTTAGGTGTGGTAGCACCATTGTGCTCCCTTCTTTAAATTGACGTTGAAAAATTTGTCTCACATAGATGATGATCTTGCACACACATCCATTTTCCCTAAAGAGAGGTGCAGTCCTGTTGCTGCAGCAGAAATGAATACTGTGCTGAGTGCATAGAAAGTGAAGGGCCCTTGTAAATAAAGTAGCAAATTAGCAATGATTTTGCCAGCAGTTTTAAAACAAATGGATTGAAAGAGATTTCAATAACTACATGCCTAACTTAGAGCTGCACTTGAAGCATTTAGTAAACGTGTCATTTCAGTACTGAAAACAGCATCTAATCAAAGCATGTTTATAATTAGACATCACATATAATATCTCAAAATTATGTTCAGGTGAGATGCCGTTCCCTGAAACACTGAAATGGAATGTTTGTTAGGCCTTTGTTATTATTAAAAAGAACAGGCTGGGGGTGCCACAAGAGACTCGGAGAAATGAAAGTGCTTAATTTTAATTAGAGAGAGAGGGAGAGAGAGAGAGAGAGGAAAAACCCATAGCATGCATAGCCTGTATGGATAACCTTGTGCCTGTAAAACCTGCCTCAAAAGGTATGACACTGTATTAATTTAAATGAGACAGACATTGGCACTGTGTGCTTTTATTTTTCATTAACATTTTGATTTAGAACAACAGATTGCTGCAGTGAGGGGACAAGAGCCGCTTCCAGTGAGCCATCTGCCGAGCATCTCGCTGACGACTCCACTAGTGAAAGGAACCAGTGACTATGGAATGTATGCAAGAAGGACACACACCATTAGCTAAGTGACAGGATGAAAGATGGGAAACTTTGTCGGGTCAGAGGAGACAGAGATGGAGAAGGCAAAGCAGAGCTCATTCTGATTGGAATCTGAAAAGAACCAAGTACTTGCAGCAGGCCAGCGGGTTGGCAAGCTAACAAGGGCTTGCAGATAGGATATTCCTTTTTTTTTCCTACGAAATTACAGGTGGGACAAGGAAAAGGAAAGTGACAGGCTAAACACACAATAATTTGCTATGAATCATACAAGGGACAATTTTTCCAGATCACTGAAGATCACCCCTTTAGACACACTACTTGAGAGAAAAATATTTCTGAAACCAACCTCTCCTGGCTTTTTAAACATGGTAGCACAGTAGTGAAGTGGGAGGAGCTGTCTGCCCTGGAGCAAGCAATGAGAGGGTTGATTGTGTGTGCAGAATTTGAATGCTATAGCTATACTTTTTATTATTACAATGGGCAGGCACTTGTAAACTATACCAGTGGAAGAAATGTTCCTCCCATCTGTGATGGGCCTCTCCCATCTCCTGTTCCCCATGGTGGATAAGTGCAGCAGAATGAACACAATTCAATCTTCTATTGACGTTTCTGAGTGTTTATTGAGAATTTCAATTCCAATATCAAATTTGTTGTCTTTGAAGCTATTTAACCACTTTGATCTACATGTCCCTATATGAAATAGATCCAGTCTGCTTGCCTTTTGTAGCTGGGAGTCTGTGTATTCTTCCTTTACTGACAGCTACCATATTTTAGTAGCTCTGCATTGAGAAGGACCCCATTTCAAATACACTGGCTTTAGTAACCTAGGAAGTTGTTAACATTTTGTGTGTGTGTGTGTGTGTGTGTGTGTGTGAGAGAGAGAGAGAGAGGACTGTGAAAATAGATGGAAGATTAAAAGTGCAGTAATCTGTTTCTTCTGCATAATAAGGCCCAGGGGTGTGAAACACATTGCAGACAGTTTTTCTTCAAAAAATGGTTCAAATAAAAATAGCACTTTCACTGCCAAAAGATGACTGCTTCAATTATTTGGAAAATTAGTTTAGATGGAACTCCTTATTCCCTCATAAAGCTAGTTAAATGGAAAGAACATGGTGAAAGGGAAGAGCATAGGATTAGACCTAGGTTTGCATCCCAATCTGACACTTACTAGGAACAGTGCTTCAGCTTCCCTAACCTGTTCCTCTAATCATAAAAATCTAAACACTATTGATATTTTCCTTGCTAACATTCTTGTGTAATAGATTTATTTTACTAGGTTTCAGTCCTGTATTCTTATGGTTTGGACCTTGAATTTTCCCCAGGGTTCTATGACTTGCAACCCTAGTCACCTGTTTAAGGGACTGGTGAAAGGAAGCATGCCTTTGAAGTGGATTTTGGAACCTTGATCTCTTTTTGCTTTTTGGCTGCCATGACGTGAACAGTCTTCATGTACTCCAAGCTCCAGAGATGATGTCCTAAGCTAAGTTGTCGTAAGAACAAAAGAAAGGAATCAAGCAACCATGGATTGAAACACCCTAAATCACCATTTAAAATAACCCTTTTCTTGCTAGAAGTTGATTATCTTAGGTATTTCATTACAGTGATGCAAAGGTGTCTAATTAACAAATGTTCTCTGTATAGAATGCCAGCACTCATTGTAGGCCATGCACTTTCTCATCTTTGCTCGCCATGACCACAACACACAGTTTCAGAGATCATCTATCTCTATTTCTGCACTTCTTTTCCTGATCTACAATACAACACCTACACTTAAAGCTCAGGGAACATTGTAGAAGAGGGGGCTGAAAGACTGTACACAACAGAGGAACAGGGAGTTTACTGTGAAATTGAGTCTCCCAGAAATGTCAGAAGCTACAACCACGAAGTTTCACCATCAACACAGCTACCTAAACATGAGGCGAACAAAGACAACAATAGACCTGGCATATTAATTTTTATGGTATATTTAACTTCACTCCTAGATCCCAGTTAATTAATGAGATCTTGCCACCAAAAGTTGGTGGCTTTTTACTCAGAAAACCCAGAGAGGAGGTTCTATCACTGGGAGGATGTCTTGGAAGTGGACTTTGGGATTTGGTCTCTTTTTGCATCTTTATTTGCTCTTTGGTTTTTGGTTGTCATGAGGTAAATAGTATCTTCCTCTGCTTCATGCTCCAGAGATTACACTAAGCTAAGTTGTCATAAGAATGAAGGGAAAAACCAAGTAACTATGGCTTAAAGATGACCAATGGAGTTTCCATGTCAAAGCTGATCCTCCATATCTCTTGTCATTCCCCTTCAATTCTTGAGTATGTGTACACACATGCAAGTGTGCGTGCACACACACACACACCCTACAAGACTATAACTAATGTTCCTTTATCAACCTGTCTTGCAATATTGTTAACTTTAATCTTGGCTTACCTCATCTTCATCATATTATCTAGCCTCCACAAGCAGTTTCTCCTGTCTCAAAAATTAGGGGGACTCACCCCAAAAATATTTGGCTTTGCCTTTCCAAGATAAACTGCTTCCTTTGTTCCCTCCCCATGGTAGCCATACAGTAAGAATCCAACAAGCCAGAAGATAGCGGTGGCCTCATACACCTTGTTCCCCTCATTTCGGTTTCATTTTACATCTTCAACAGGAAGGGTGAAATATTGCATAGCACCATGAACACATGAGCTATCTCAAGGAGTCATTTTGGGGAACCTTCCTCTGTATCAGCCGCCCTGTAGGATTCCCATGGACTCAACTGGTTCCATGGGAGGTGAAAGTAACATTTTCCTAGTAGTATGTTTCGAGTTTTACCCAAATGACAGCCTCATCAAAAACAGTTCTCTTGTTTGTCTGTCCAGTTTCCAAAATAGTCCTGATGAATATATACATGTCATTAGAGGAGACAGAGCACACAAATCCCGAGAAGCCAAGTAATTAGTCTCTGCTTCAACGTTATTGGTATTGCCAAGGATGGTAGCAAACCCTTTTAATCTCAGCACTTGAGAGTCAGAGGCAAACAGATCTTTGTGGGTTCAAGGCCAGTGTGGTCTGTCTACATGAGGAGGTCCAAGCCAGCCAGGGCTACATAGTGAGACCCTGTTTGAAATAAGAACAACATAGACTTATTGCCTCATTATTTATTAATTTATTGATTTAAATTTTTAGCTAGATATTTACTTGGTAGATACTGACAAAATTGCACACAGATGACAGAATAAAGTGTGTATCATGTATTATGCTGAGCATCTGGTATGAATTTCCTCATTTAATCCTGATGCTTCCACTATAAGAGGAATACTATGACTGTTATTCCACCAACGGGGAAACTGAGTCAAAAGGGTACTTAGACAACTTGTGAAATATCTCAGCTGAAAGTGACAGGACCACCCCCCCACTCTCTCTCCAAGGCAGATAACTCTACAGTTCGGTAGAGCCTGTAGTATCTGAGCTCCTGGAAAGCTCTGTAGTCCTTAGTAAGGAATCCTCAGAGCTCCAGAGGAAGCCTGGGTTGCCATTTGAAATAAATATTATTGAAATTAGGAAGGACTCCCGGGTCACAACTCTAATGACCTTATTTTCCAAATGGGAAAAGGTGATGCTTAAGGAGGCAGTCATCACATAGCTAGTTCATAGTGCAGAAGAAGTGGGTGGGGTGCCGGCATTTCTTTCTTTTCCCTGCTGCCCCCTTACATGTGTGTAAAACTTTTACTTGGGGCAAATGGGAGATTTTAGCATCTCGGTTTGAGACAATCAAAGGAAATACCACGTCTTTCCCTACCCCCTTATTCATGGGAAACTACAGCCACGGTTCTGGAAGCGCGCATGTTTTCAGGTCTCATTTCACGAGGCTGTCGGAGGATCTGCTTGTCCTCACTGATTCTGAACTCAGAGATTAAACCTCTCCCCAAACAGCCTCGCTTTCTGTAATAACCTATCATTGCCTTAGCGGTCACAAATGTATTGAACCCTCTCTGACAGTGTTCATATTTCCTGGGCTAAGGACTTTCCTATATTTACTTCCCACGGTGGAAAGTGGGTCTGACTTTGACTTGTCTGAAATTTGTTCCTTTTAAGGGTCCGTGAAGGATCCCCTATCATAACGTAACAACACTAGTAGAAAAAGGCATTGCCCCGCTTGGTGATTCCAAAGCTTCATCACCCACTCCAGATTCAGGAGACCTGATTTCAGTTGCCTCGTAACTGCTAAACAACAGGTGCAAGAGACTCCCTGTGATTCATGCCACAAGACAAAGCTATCTCCCTGCTTTTTCCAAAGCTCCTAAGCCAGGGCAGCCAGGTAGTCCATCTCTACAGGAGCTGTCAGAATGACCAAGGAAAGGACAGCTGCCTCGGGAACTAGGGTCCTTTTCAACTAGAAGGCAGATAGGAGTGTTTCAACATTAGAGAAGAAGATGGACCTTGATGGAGACTCTCTAGGCTCTAGTGGCAGCTAGTGAAAGAACTTTAGAGCTAAGAATAGCAAGACCTCATTTGAGTTTATCATATTAACACATTGCATGCTACATATTTTAATGGGCTGTCTTGTTAGATGGCATTTATAGTCACCTTTGTAGCCTGCCATTGAGAAATTCTTTTCTTGTTTTTGTTTCTCGTCTAATAACTTTCTGTACCACTGAACTTGAAAAGGTTGGCAGACACAAGTGTTTATTTGCTCTCGCCTGAGCTGGAACAACTAATGGAAAGATCAAAGTGCCCAACACATATTTACTCAGCCCCTAGAGCCATAAAATCCGAGAGGTGTAGTGAGAGCCGAGTTGCTATCGGTGATGCAGTCCTTCACTGGTGTGGACTTCATGCACACTACTGAAAAACAGACTGTCCTCTGGCAATGACTGCTATATCCCCTTCAGAGACCTGAAAACCATATTTTTAAGGAACTGGCCCTTTGTCCACTTCACCAAGTTTTTTCAAAACACATAAGTGAGAAGCAGCTGCAAAGATAAATATGTTAATAATCAAAGAACGTTCCTCTGCTGCAGTGGTCATCGCTGAGGAGAACTGCCAGCCCTTCCGAGTCTGAGTCTAAGCACCTCTCCTGCTTGGCTTGCCTCTCACCTTCCTGACTCCTTACTCTCCCACACCTGGAATGAAACTGGCATCTTAAGATGTAATAGTTATGTGATGTTTTCCTTATCCTTTGATGAGATCCCAATTAATTAGTTCCTGCCTACATGGATTCTATAAAAGAAATTGCATTGTTTCCTTACTCTTTTCTAACAGAGGTCAATAAATGAAATGATGTAGTGATTGTTTTGGGACTCTGGGAATGCGGAAGACGTGAGTTCTAGACCTACTTCTGGGAATAGAGCTGTGACTTAGATCTTTCTGTCTCTGTCTCTTCCTCTCTGTCTTTCTGTCTCTGTGTCTCTGTCTCTCTCTGATTATATATAATACAAAGATATTGGTTTACATGATCCCAAAGATCCTTTTTTTGGCTATAGCAGTTTATAGCATTTCTTAAAAACATTTTCGGAGGCTCTCACTACTCAGCCTCATTATCATGACTATCTGCATCTGCCGGCCTCTCTCATGACAGCTGCATGCTACATCTCACGTTATACACTTCATAGTCTCCAAGACACCTGAAGGCAAAAAAATAACCTAGGTTCTATTTTCTTTTTAGCAACCTATAACCTATAACCACAACCTATAACCTGGCATCAGTTGCTTTACTAATTTTGGTCTTGGTTTCTTTATCTACAAAGTGGGGACAATAATACCTGGACTGTATACCTTACATGAGCGTTATGAAGATCAGATTAGCAAATGTATAGAAAGGTGCTTTGGAAACTGTGAAGTACATAAAGTTAGATGTAATGTATAGGAACTGAGCTCAGGGATTTGGCTTAAGAATATAACTACATTTTCTATACGTTTTGCCTGAGTTTTATAATGTATCGGCCCTATCTCTTTTTGTTCTTTCTTATTTTTAATTAAAATATAATTATATTATTTCTTCCTTTCTATCCAACCCCTCCCATACATCTCCTTGTTCCTTCTCAAATTCATGATCTATTTCTCTTTAGTTATTATTGTTATACACATGTATATATATTCATAAATACAACTTGCTGAGTTCATATAATGTTATTTGTATGTGTTCTGGATAGTTTTATGTCAACTTGACACAAGCCAAAGTCATTTGAGAGGAGAAAACCTCAATTAAGAAAATGCTACCATAAGATTAGGCTGGGGGGCAGGCCTGTAGGGCATTTTCTTAATTAGTGATTGGTGGAGGAGGGCCCAGCCCATTGTGGGTGGTGTCACTTGGGATGGTAGTTCTGGGGTCTATAAGAAATCAGGCTGAGCAAACCATGAAGAGCAAACCAATAAGTAGCACCCCTCCGTGGCTTCTGCATCAGCTCCTGCCTCCAGATTCCTGTCCTGTTTGAGTTCCTGTACTTCCATGATGGACAGTGATGTGGAAGTGTAAGCCAAATAATCTCTTTCCTCCCTAGTTTGCTTTTCATTCATGGCGTTTTAACACAGCCATAGAAACCCTAACTAAAACAGCACATATTTAATTTCAGGGCTGAACACTTGGTATCACATAACCAACAAAAGGGCTCATTCCTAGGAAAGATTAATTCTCCTTGTCTCAGCATTGGTAAGGCCCTGTGAGATTTCTCCTCTCCATGATAGCGTGCCTATTGGTCAGATTCTGTTGAGACAGTTGTAATGATGAGGTAAAATGGGAATAGCTTCTCTCTCCTTTTCTGCGGCAAAGTCTTATTTTATATCCTAGACTGAGTTTGATTATCCTTCTGCCTCCGTCTTCTTGAGTGCTAGGGTTCTAGACATGTGCTGCTCCACTTTCTTTTGCTGCTGTATCCAGTGGAAGAATAGTGATAACTGCGGAAAGGATAAGTCACTATTTGTTACATGTTTGCTATAATTTCAAACCTGAGCTAGAATATTGGTGCTACAGCAAATTGGTGCATAATTGTAAATATCTGTGAACTGAGAATGAACATCCATGAGTGCACAATTTGGTAGTAGTGTTATATGTATAATTCTATATAGGATAGTTGTTTTATGTATCACAAATATGTAATAAAATAACTGTGATATAGTAAGTATATATAGTAATTGATCATTTTTTTAAATTTAGGAGGTCTAGAAAAATCTTCCTAATATAATTAAGATATGAACCCCCAAAATATAGTAACAGTCAATGTTTCTTACCTTCCCTCCCTTCTTCCTCCTTCTCCTTCCTTCTCCTTCCTTTCCCTTCCTTCCCCTTCCTTTCCCTTCCTTTTCAGCTGAGCTTTGCCCTCGATAGGCATATGCTTTATCACTGAGCTACATCTGCAGCCTTGATTTTTACTCTATGCAGTTAATTTTAGTCTTCTATAGTTTCTAAGTATTTTGAGAACTCTAATCATGAATTAATTTGGCATTTAATTTCTATAATCACTAAAAGGTTTATTACATTTGGAAATTGGTTTGGGGTACTATAGCTTACAAATGTGATGTAATTCAAGAAAAAGAGATCCTAAAAAATAAAAGCAAAAATAATAGGCTCTATGGTAATGCTTTAGTATAGCTTTCCAGTGGGAAGGTTGCAAAGGATGATGGGAGAGACCACACTGAGAAGTTCATATTCTCATCTTGCTTCTGCCACCAGGGAGTTGCGTCATCTCTGGCAAATGTCTTTTGTTTGTCCTCCCTTTCCTCATCTATGAAATGAGGTAATTGGACTAGAAGTACTTGATATAGCTCCAAAATTCTGTGACGTGTAAATGGACTCTACACCTTTAGCCTTTGTTTTGCTCACTATTGACTATAAATCAAAGGATAGTAATGCTGAGAAGTTAACACTGGGGGCACTAAATGAAAGATGTCATTAACTATGGTCCCTGAAATGCGAACTGTACTGCATTTCTAATTGACTTGCTGTGGATTTATTTTTTCTTTCTAGCACCTATTTAAAACTGACAGGGTTGTCATTTTTGTACAGAGTGTGACTGTGCAGCAGTGCAAGCTAAGAGCAGACGAGCTGTGTTAAGAAGACGTCTTAGAGAAGTGCCAAGAGTTAGGAGCCAGACTGCAATCCCACTTCTGCTATTAGCCGTGGGGCCTTGGGATAGTCACTTAGCCATTGGATCCCTCAGTTCCTTTTTCTGAATGAGAAAAACAGCAGCAGCTCATGTAAGAATGAGAAGAGAAGACAAAGCTGCTTGATATTTCGGGATACAAAAGAAAACAACCACCCTGCTTTTGGTCATCACCCAGGTTTCAGCCTGCTGGAGACAGCCTGCTGATGACAGGAAGACAGGGGACAGCATTTTCTCAGCTGCCTGCATTAACTGATGATCCTCAGAACCATCCTCCCTAGTGAATGTGTGCCTCTGGAATTAAATAGTTAACCTTTTGCTCTGGAGAGAAGGGGACTGAAATGTGGAAAAAGTCATGCTAGCAAAATTTCTCTGTTAACCTTTTTCATATCACCTCCTTTTGCTATTTCTAGTCTGACTCTGGCAAGTACCATCAAAATGAGAAAAAGCCATCCACTCAAAAGGAAATGCTCTAAACATCCATCTTGCACATGTCACCTGAAATTTACAGAAACTTTGCCCAAAGAAGCTCAATTGGTACTACATTTTTCCCCTAGATTGTGTGAAGATTCTTGGGTTCACTTTTCTACTCTGCTACTTTGAAAACATTAAAACAAAATAGATTTTATATTGCAAGAAAGTTTGTTCTTTTCTCCAGTCCAGCAAGTACCAGTTTTATCATGCCAGTTTCCATGCTGCTGGATCCAAAGCAGCTTGATCTTTTATCCAAAACACCATGGGCAGTAATCAGATCATACCCAGTTCTGAGACAGTAAATACGGAAGGATTTTATCCTACAGAATTCTGCTCAATTACTGTATGGTTGGTTAAGGCTTCTTGGTGAATATAACCTGATTTTCTTTTTCTTTTCTCTTTTTGTTTTTTCGAAACAGGGTTTCTCTGTAGCTTTGGAGCCTGTCCTAGGAACTAGCTCTTGTAGACCAGGCTGGCCTTGAACTTACAGAGATCTATCTGCCTCTGCCTCCCAAGTGCTGGGATTAAAGGCATGTGCCACCACCGCCCTGGCTAGCCTAATTTTCTGTTGTATCACAGAAAGTCTGCCTCTATCTTTTTGCTCCCAAACCAAGTCTCTCATACTCAAGGTAGCAGTTCAATATTCAAAGTCTGTCTCAGCCAGCTTGTTCTCAGCTAGAGTCACGCGGGAGATGAACTGCTTTGCAGGGCTTGGAGAATGGTGAGAGATGGGGAAAAGTCCCTCGCCAGGTTAATTTTGAAGTCTTTCTTTTCAACCACCTCATCATTCTGTGTTAATAGTAGCTAACATTTTACTCAACACTTACTATATTCCACACAGTGTGATAAATGTTACACATGAATGATCTTCCTAGTTAATATTCACAGCATCTGTATAACATATTTCCTGCTATATTCATCCTTATTTCACAGATAGAAAAGTAAGGCTCACGGGTATGAAGTACTTTATCCAAGTTCAGGCCATTGCTAATAAGAGAGCCAACATTCCAATTCGAACACTCCATTTCAGAGCTACTCTTGTCCTTTAAGTGCTCCCAAAAGGAATAGGGGAAACAGACCTCCACTAAGAAAAGGTTAAATAACAACCCTTTGCCCCAAAGTGTAACAGGGGAAAACACCAGAACCAGGAGTGAGTGGTATTTAAAAATCTGGGCAGTTTCAGGTCACTTTTATCCCCAGGAAGCCACAGCTTGCTTTCCTCACTGCTTTCATATCCTTGTATTTCTATAGGCTATAGATAGAAGAATCAAGAGCAGTGAGTTGGTTTTGGCAGAAACCAGGAGGCCAAAGAACAACACAAATACCAATCATGGGGAATGGACTAAACTCTTGTGTACTCGAGGAGTACGCAGACTCAGAAATATGACCAAAGTGACTCTCTGTTTTACTTTCACCATCATTAGGGCAAGGCATTAAAAAGGTGACCAAGGAGGAGGAAACTGTCATTGCTATGTAAAATAAATAAGACGATTAAAAAAAAGAGTTGCCAAGGGCTTAGTGGTAGCAAGGGGTGGAAAGAACCCAGAGAAGATGTTTGAGCGATGACTGTGTGCAAAGCAGTGCCTATCAGGGAAGAGAATGTGTGGATTATTTTTCTCCCCAGTTCCTTAGGCTCTTGATATAGGACCCAGGAAGAAAGCTCACCCACTAATGCAATGCCCATAGGAATGAAATGGCCAGAGGAACTCTAAGCAATTTCTTATTGCTTTTCCTGATGCTCCTCAGTGGGCAGTCCCATTTCTAGAAAAGTTCTAGACCCTGCCTACAGAGCCAATCCACTGGGGATTTGGCCTGATTTTCTTTTGAATCATTTTCTTAGGACAAATAGATGCTTCCTGGGCCTTTGGGAAATTGGAGTGTTAGCATGTATACTGTTGACTAATAAATCTCTCTCTCTTTTTCTCACACACAGACACATACACACACACTGCCTCATAAAGATGCCATAATTTGTGATTAAAAGCATATTGAATTACAAAAATATATAGTTTCTTTGAGAAGTGTGAGACCATAGGTGTTCCTTTGCAATTTTGTCTTAGGTTGTGCAGTGATATGCAACTCAAAGAGTTTCTTGACGAACAAGTGTCTGGGTATCTATTGCTGCCAAGAGTTAAACTGGATGTGCAAACTTGGATTCATGTGTGAGAGATGTTTGAGGTTAGTTTGGTGGGCTGGAAATAAGAGGGGGTGTCTTGATGGGTTTCTTGGCAGAAAAAAAATCATCTTTGGTTTGAGGAAGAACTTAGAAAGGCGCAGAGAACAGCTGTTCAGGAAGGAAATCTGGTTTCTGAAAGGACAAGTGATTTCAGATTTCAAGTGAAAGTAGGTTTCTGTTTTTAGGACAAAAAGCTCAAAATAATCTTGAATTAATGATGATATCAATAATAATGACCCATGAGTGATGGACACTAAGATAGTGTTTTATATGAGTTTTTGATTTTATTTCAAACTCCCAGCAAACCTATAAGGGTTGTTGTTATATTGTCATCACTCATGTTGTATGTGTGTATATGTGTGTATGTGTGTGTGAGAGAGAGAGATTAATTAACTAAACAATATACATGCTGCTACTCCAACATCCCAAAGGCATAATGAAGTTAAGTAACTTGCTCAGTGTCTCATAATTAATAAGTAATAGAGGTTGGGTGAGCAAAGGTTAGTGATAAATAACTAGAAGCACTAACCACTATTTTAATGATCTGATAACTTGGTCCTGCAACCTAACAGTGTGGGCGAGTTCAATAGACATGAATGGAACTTTCTAGATACAGGAAATGTCAAGAGATTCCATTTGGATGTTATTTCCTCAGTTAGAAATGAAGAGGGCTGATAAGACCTAGTGATAGGCTATCTATGATAAAAAAGTCTCAGATATCATCATATCATCCATAAGGACCTCTCTAATAATTACAGAAACTAGAGTCATAGATACTGAGACCGGCCCATAGTGATTGAGGCAGTTAATGTAAGACTAGACCTGGATATCTGTCTTAACTCCTGGTCCTGTTCTCACTCTCATAAACCTCTGTTCCATTTTCATTGTTTCCAAAAGAAACAGAAACATGGGAGACAAAGTGCTCACTTTTCTATATTTTACTTTACAACTTCAAAGTAAATTGTATAGTGGTATATGTAAGAGGTCGGTTTTCATTCACACCCTAGGCAGGCCTCTACAGAGAAAAACATCATTCTGGAGTAGTTATCTATAACTAAGATATAATAATAAGAACAGCTTCTATAGGCACCCAGTCATTTATCTCCAACTAACAACGAAGGTTTTGTTCATTCAATCTCCCATTGGTGAATTAATAGTGGTCAGTGTTTGTTGATTGGGTACACGTGTGTCAAAGGTTATCATTTTTCAACCTAAAAGAAAGAAACTATTGAAAGGAGTTCGTGGTTAGCTGAATCTTGCCACTAGATGTTGTCTTGTCACCTCCAGAGAATCGGCACACAGACTACTGTTGGTGCACCTAAAATGACAGGGGACTGAACTTGACTGAGTCCAAGAACAGGATACCAAATTGTTTTCTTATTTACTATTTTAATGAGAAACAGCATTTGTCTGTGCCCTGCTCTTATTTCTGGTAATGGGGCTATAATGAGAAGACTTATTGCTCTCCTTCTCACTATTGCAAGCTATGCTAGCCTACAAGCAAGCAGTACCTAGTGATGGGGCATGATCAAGGTAGCTCATGTTGGTCTGCAGCTCCAAAGAAGTAAGAATACATGCCCATTTTGGACAATAAGCCTCTCTCTTGAAATACACGAGAGGATATTACCCTAAGCACTTTCTACAAAGCAAGCCCCATCAGAAGACCTCTTCTAATCTGCCAGATATAGATTAGTGACCCCAGGCCAGCATTCTACCCTTGCTATAGACCTCACCATTTCTTGATGGAAGGTTAAAGTTGAGGTGGCATTACTTACAGAAAGCATATATATATATATATATATATATATATATATATAACATTGTGTATGTCATATTACTTACGTGTATGTGCACAAGAGACAGTTCGATTATGCTGGTATACCTTAATGTTTTGTTAAGAAAAGAAAAACAAATGGTTTTTGTTGCCATCTGAGTACAGCTTTTCTCTTTTCTTTCTGCTCTTCTCACTTGTTATAATGGCCAGTTAACAGTTTTCCGCAAACCAGTAAATTAGCTGCTAAATGGAGTATACCATATATTGTGGGATAGATGTCAGAAACATGCACCTTCCACACCCAGTCATCTTAGGGGCTACTGAAGGTATCCTGTTTCTTTCAGGATAACTTAAAAATGGGATCGTTATATATTCAAATGGGGGCACATAACATAGAGGTCATCAAAAGCTTCACTATTCCTTATTAAACATACCTGTCTAATACGCCAATTACGTGATGTGTCTGGCCTTTATAATCATTTAAGAATTCAACTCCATTTGAAATTGAGTAAGGCTCTAGAGGCAGGAAATTTCCTCGGTGCTACCATGTAGCCAGCTATGTAACCTTGAGCTAACTGCTTATGAATTTTGAACCAATTCTGATTTCTATTTTGTATAAAATTGGAGAGAGAATGCCTCACTTCTCAAACTGTAATGATTCCTTCAGATGGAACATATAAACTTCCGTGGACAATACTTTCCACATGGTACAGCATCAATGATTGCTAGTTATTATCTCAGCTCTAGTTTTAAATTTGCTGATAACAAACATGGGGAGGAGGGTGACAGCGAATGCTACAGTAAATGATTATAACACATCCATTTTAATAAATGGACTGATATTTGCCATGACATCTAGTTTATAGCATGGTTAAGGAACCATCATTGGCTAACAAGCAAAGATGGGAAGATGCACTATAAAAATGAAAATATTTCCTTGTTTCTTCTTGCTATCTCAGAGTTGTTGCTTTATTTGTTCCCGGGACTAGAGGCTAGTCTCTTAGCTTTTCCAAGACCTATCCTAAATTTTCAGCTTGAGAGCCAAACTTGCTAACGATGACACGGGCCAAGAGTCAACTGCACAGAGAAGCAACATGTATGAAAGAGAATACCACAATACTTGTTGCTTAGTGGATGTTTAATAGTTTTCAGTCTGAATCTGCGTAAGTCTGTTTTTCCTATCAGGAATTATCAGATATATGATTCTCAAATTGAGTGAATGTTAGCAGTATTACCTACAAAGATTGTTAAATAGGCTTACCATATATTTCCTGATTCATACATTGTAGGTATGAACTTGGAATTCATTTTTAATAAGCATCCCTGGTGATGCTGATGCAAATGGCCCAATTCAAGACACACTGTTTTAAAGTATTGGACAAGCAGCTTTGGACACTGCAGTGAGTTGAAAGGGTAATTGAGGCTCTCTTACAGGTTCTCGCTGACTGCAGATGTCAGAGGCCTTTCTGTCTTAAATTTACATTTCAACTACCCAGGAAGCATCATATTAACACCTTTACCCATATACTTAACTTTCTGTGGGCTGAGTCCTGATCTCTACCCATTTCATCTGTTACCTGAACCATTTAGGGAAACAACAAAAATGGGCCTTTCTCTCAGTGAGTAATTGGCAACCGATAAACCAACCATGGGCAACTGAAGTGTGAGTGAGTGTCTGTGTGTGTGTGTTTATCATAGCAGTGTTTAAAAACTTAAAAAGTTACTGACTACCTTCTCTTACAAACAGATTTCACTTTTGAATGCTTTCCACAGTAATTACAGAAAATCCTAGCATCGCAATTAGCCATGGGAACACACAACTGTGCGCAGAGCAGGCAGCAGGTTCACTACATCAGAAGGGGGCGACTACATGGGTCAAAAGCCACTAAAATAGTCAAATAGAGATAAGATTCTAGTGATCAAAGAACCAAAGTTTACTATGGAGGACAACCATGGAAAAAGAGATAGTGGCCACTTCACTGACCTAAATACTGTCCTACTACCTCCTAAATGTCCACCAGCCATCTTTGCTCAACTTCCTTTGGCAAATAGGTGTCTTATTTTGGGTCACTTACCTGACCTGGATATTTTCTTCTGAGGACTCTGTAAGGTAATAGGTGTCAATCTGAATAAATAAATCTGCTTTAAATGTTAGTAGGTAATAAGTATTTAGCTCATGCCCTTCCAAATAGCGCACTAACATTTCAGTGCAGGTTTCTAATGCAATAACACACATAAGTGACATTGTAAAATTTATGACTAAAGGCAGATTAGTAGAGTGACAATATTTTGAGGTGGGATTGTATTAGTTTTAGTCTTCAAATGTCATTGAATACTCTTTTTTTTTCCTTGGATCATCCCTCAGCTAAGATATTTTGGAAAGCAGCATTAAACTTCTCCCCTCACTTTGAGTATCTTGATAATTGAGTCAATTTTTCATTCTTTTCTGGCAAAAGATAGAATTGTGTGGCCCTTCTCATTTAAAACCCTTTTAAAGAGTATTCAGGCCTCCTAAAAGCTGATGTTACATGCCTCCTTCTAGCATGTCTTGACCCAGAGAAGTAAAGTGGAAATAGATTTGGAACCACAAACCAACCTTATATCTCTTACATATGTAGTTTCTAAATGTGGCACTTTAAGGTGTGGCAAGAAGCTAAGACACTGTCATTGTGACACATGTACTGCATTCTCTCCACCTGCCCTGTAGCTCCTCCCCCCTCCAAATTCCTACTAGAACCAATTCTAAGTGTATGTTCTTAAAAGGCCACCTTCCTGTCTGAAATGGACACAAGATTATTGGAAATACGATTGAGACATCTGTGAGCCAGATAAAACCAAATGTATCTTTCACAGAATTTCATTTAGTTAGTGAAAGGGTACAAATCTTGATGATAAAATTATGTCTGAAAGAGCCTTTGGTGAATACGGTCTCCCAGTTTCGGACTCTTTTTGTTCAAAGTGTGATTTCAGGACCATCAGCATTAGGATCACCTGGGAATTTGCTAGAAATGAAAAGTCTTCGTCCATAGCAAACTTTTAAATCAGAATCTTTAACATGCTCTTCAGACAAGGTTGCTAAATGCTACTTTACACTGCATTGTGCTAATATGGTGAAAGTGCTTTGTATCTTATCTATGCTCCTTTGACTTGTGCAAAGGAGAACAAATAGTGTTTGTATTGAGGATAACTGCTTAAAAAGCAAGTGGCAGTTGGGAGCCACAGAGCAGCAGGAGGTTGTTTGTGTTTCTCTCTAATGTGTAGTGTGAGTCCAGAAGAGAATATGGTGGTTACTTCCATTGGATAAAAGAAAACCCCATGTACTTGTGCTGCTTCCCAAAACTGTCCCAAAGACTTTGAAGTTTTGCACAGAGAAAATGACCCCATGATTTTGCTGTACCCATACTCATCCTATTATGGGTAGCTATCTTTTCCCTGAAAAAAACTTCCATAACCAAAATTAGCTAACTTTGATTTAGGTAAGCAGACAATCTGAGCATTGTGTCCTAAGATCCTCCCATTTGAGTATCTTCTCTTGAAATTGAGATATGATGATTCTTATAGTTCCAGGTTTTAAAATTAAATTATTTTAATCCTTTATTTCACCACTTTTGGCTATATTGCTGTATTCAGGAAAAAGCTGGTATCCCCAAAGTAGTGTATAGTTTTTAAGGAGAATGAACTAAGAACAAGAACATTGAGAAGAAGAGGAAGAGGGAGAGGAAGAAGAAGAAGAAGAAGAAGAAGAAGAAGAAGAAGAAGAAG
>LOJH01008033.1:0-22910 GCA_001685095.1 Ellobius talpinus | reverse complement strand
CTCTCTCTCTCTCTCTCTCTCTCTCTCTCTCTCTCTCTCTCTCCTCTCTTCCTCTCCCCCCTCTCTCTCAGGATCTCTCACACCCCCTTCCCACCCCCCACCTCACTTCTGTTTTCACACCAATCTGTAAGGCTGGTTCATTGGCTGCAAGCTGGGTTCCCCAAAGCGATTTCTTTGAGAGAGACAGAAAGAGAGACAGAGGGAGACACAGACACACAGAGAAACAGACAGAGAGACAGAGACAGCGAGAGGCAACGAGAGAGACAGATACACAGAGACACAGAGAGACAGAGAGAATGAAAACCGGAGCGAAAACAAAACAATGAAAAACAAAAACAAAAAAGAGCTAGAGATAAAGAAATAGAAAAGAAATTATAAAGAAAACCCAAGGGCTCCCCCGACCCCGAAGATGGTGGATCTAAAGAGGGGGTAAGAAAAAAAAGAGCTAAAAGCCTCAAAGGCTCAGCACTGATGAATTGGGTTCTTCCAATTGGGCCGGTAGGGGGATATTGATCAAAGTTGATCTGACGTGGAATTAAAGCCGCACACCGCCTAGCTCCACTGCAAACTGCAGCTCTGGACTGCAAAGGCTAGGCGCTGGCGTTTGTCAACACCGGAGATGGGATCAACAGAAATACACCAGTCCTCACGTGGACCAGACTTTCAAGCTGCAGCCAGTTTCCTCTTTTTAAAAGCTGCATTGTCTCTACATTTGTATGCGTGTCTTAAAGATGAGGGGTCTTGAGGGGCGGTTAGTGGTTACTCTTGAGTCTTTGTGAAGGGACTCAGAAAAGCAGTTCCCATCACAATGCGCCCTAAGATGCTGCGCATGCCTGATCTCTGCCGCTCAGCTTTTACAGCAGAGAGAGATCCGAGGGCAAGTGAACAACCCCCACCCGCATTCCCCAGTTCCCACAGCTTTGGGAGGTGTGTCCCTCCCCCTACCCAAGTGCTGAGGCAGGTTTGCCAGTTGCTGGGGCTTGTGACTGCTGACTGCTTTGGGGGGTATAGGAAAATAGTATGTGCATGAATGTGGGAGCTAAAAGGTTAATGGAAAGGACGCTCAATCCTGCAGACCAAGGAGAGAAGTGTGGAAGCAAGCTGGGATGGGGGTGGGGGTTGAAAGTTATGGTTGGTGGAAACTGTCCCTAGCTGCCTTGCTTCCTTAATGTTGACTTTAGATATATGGGCTATTCCCTCCCTTACTGAGCACAGACCACAGAGATTCCCATTCTCCCCCAACTCCACTTCCTTTCTCTAAGCAATGAGGAGGAAAGGACATAGAAACTCCTACAGTTCAGCCTGGGTCTTGGTGAGGAACATTCTCTTTAGCAGCATCTCCTGTGTGATCCTCCATCGCTACACTCTTCCCCATAACCCCATTCCCCTATTGGGAGAAAAGGTATCTTATGCCTCAACTTTCATTCTTACCCTAGAGCTAATCTCTAAAACTCGGATTTTTATCCCCCCCATCTTCTGTTTTCCCTTTCTTAGCTTCTGGTCTAAGTGGCGAAAATGAGACTTTATACCAGAGGAAAGCAAACTCTTATACATGGGGCCAGGGATGAAGAACAGCGGACCTACACTCATTACTCTAAATCTTTGACTTTACCAATGCAGAGACTGGAGCCAAGAATCAATGGCCTCAAAACCCTGTGGCAACAAGAAATGTAGTTCTCAGCGCTTCTCGCATTGCTGACAATTCTGACAATGTCTAATCTCTAACTCCATCTTTCACATAAATCCTCTGTCTCCATTTTGACAGTCCATTATTGGAGTGAAGGAAAGACTTGGGCAGTCTCCTTCTTCCAGTCAAAGGACCATTAGAGGAATAGGGTGAGCAGAGTTAATGTTGACTAGCCCTTGACAATTGCAGAGAGTGCCACAGTATGATTGGGGATCAGAGGCCCAGGATTTGGGTTCAGGTTCAAATCTAACTTCCATCACAACATAGGTATGTGACCTTGACCAGCTTCAGGGATCTACATTCTAGTATTCTTGCCTTTAGAATGGGAACATTACATTTTCTTTCTTTGTTGAGCTATTCTATGAATGAAATAAGACAATGGATGCAAAAACATCTAATTTACTATCTGCCTCACAGAAGAATCAATACATGTTAATTTCTAAACTCCCTTCTCTCTTACCTTGCAAACTGCTCTCAGAAACCCCTAGTGTTGTCATCAGCCCTTTGTTCACCACCCCTCTGTAGAACCCCAAACTCGGCTACGTTTTTACCAGTGTTCCACGTCAAAATCTTCCCATAAGGACTCTTTGGGAGTCCCTGAAGATTAGATGGAATCTAGTAGATAAGTTTGTATGAAATTTTTAATGGCAGGTAATGACAATTTACTATTAAAATGCCACATATAGAGACCCTACCCCTTGTGTCAGACTATGTGCCTTTTAAGATAAAATATTTGGTGTTTTAGTAGGAACCTTGAATGTCATGATCCAAAGGAATAATTCCAATAAGTAGCTTTCAGTTTTAATTTCAGGTGGGCGGATATGCACTTCATGTTGGGGGATGTCTTTCATCACATCTCACATCACTCTCAAAATCAGTTGGGTTCCTATCTATGCTTGGCCAGCTATGAGAAAATGTGGAAGAAACAATTTTTGGCCATCTCTACTGTCATCTGACTTAAAGAGTACTGAGAGCAGGTCAGGAACAAAAGATGAGAGAAAGGGGGACCTTTCAGTGCCTGTACAAATAGCTTCCATCACCGTCATCACCCAAAGTGTTTCCCATCTCTTCTGTTTTCATCTCTCCTGCCTATTATCCTTTCCCCTTTTCTCATCTTGCAATGTTTGTCTCTCAGTGGCAGCTATTTGTCTAGTCTTATCTGAGCCAAGAGGGGCAGGCACATAGGAAGAAGCATATTGTTAATGGTTGAAAAGCTTGTGTTACACATGTGAATTATTTATATATTGATCCCTTCTTCAAAGGAGCCGTGAGACACCATTGGAACTTCACATCTCATATTCCAATGCAAGGCTTGGAAGTAGATTAGTAGCTTCACAGCCAAAGAAATCACCAGCAAAGACTCAAATCTCAACTGTCCTTCTTTGGTGAATAAGTAGACCACCACTGGACTCAGGATTACATGCTTCTTTTGATTTATCACATAAATTTAAGATTCATTTAAAATACAGATTAAGTAGTAAAAGACAAAACAGAACCAAACAAGAGAACCCTCAAACCCCAACCCCAGTTGATTACATTTTTTTTGAGACAGGGTTTTGTTGTAGCTTTTGGAGCCTGTCCTGGAACTACCTCTTGTAGACCAGGCTGGCCTTGAACTTACAGAGATCTGCCTGCCTCTGCCTCCCAAGTGCTGGGATTAAAGGCATACACTACCACCGCTACCTGGCTTGATTACAGTTTTTATTGAAATGGGAAAATAGTACTTCTTTTCATGAGATTTATAGTTCATTAAGGTTTTGGTTAGGCACACTTGGATAAGCAGAAAGAAATGTTGGCTGGTAAGGTTCGGGGTGGGGAACTATATACATTAAGCCTCATATTTGCTAACTTGATATCTAACAAATAAGGAAAACATCAACCAGGATTGTTCTGATCCATTGAAAGGTTACTTCTATACCTCTTAAAGGTCATAAAACAGAGATCCCCCCTTTACTCTATGGGAAAATAATTTTTCTGTCATTTAACTTGAAACTTCGATTTCTTCAACAAACACTTATTGATCACCTGGCAGGCTATGCTAATCACCGGGAACAGAAAAGAGTGAGGAAATTTTTACTTTCAATGAATTTCAAGTTTAGAGCAGATTTATTCACTGGCAATGACAATGCAATATGGTAAGTGATCTGATAATGGTATGCACTAGGTTTCATGACAGCACACAGGAGAGTGTTTGTATATGGGAATCAAGGCTTCCCTTCAACCTTGATTCAGTCCCAATCCACTCTACAAAAACCAGTACAAACAAGGTGGCTTCTAAGCTCTCTTCTGCTTTTCTGTTTTATACTCCTGGAATCCCATGAGCTAGACTTGTTCCAAGATCTGAAATTCTGCCCAAATTTCAGTTAGATGCTAGTTAAACCATGAAGTTAAGAACAACTGAATTTTTATGGCTATTTCTTAAATTTCTAAGTCTAGGTTTTTGTTTGTTTGTTTACCTTTTTTGTTCTTAAGAAGAGTAGAGAATTCAGCCATATCTGGAGCTTCATTGGGTTAAATAAGACACATAAATAACCGTAGACCTGCTATTTGATTTCTCTATCATTTTATCTTTTCTGCAATATAATCTCTCTGGACACTTTGTTGGAATTCTGCACGTGGGTAGACTTTGCTGTGGCTGAAATGACAGACATAGGCTAAGTTGGAACTTCTTCTAATAGAATAAATCTGTGTGCCAGTAGAGAAGCCTTTTGAATTGGGTTTACTGTGCCCAAAAGCAGAGCTAGAGCAACTTCCTTAAAAGGTAGTCATACCAAGTGATCAGCGGGCAATGGAATAGTTTATTAGAAATACTTTTAGAATGGTTCAGCTTTTATATATTGCATAAGTGTTTAGAGGTCAAATTTTGCCCTGACAACATCCTTAGGAGCTTTTGGAATAGAGATATTTTGAAGTGATCCCTTACTTTTAATATCCTTCATCTCCCACTTTCCTCCCTGAACTAAACACTTTTACAGTGCCTTCTTCAAAAATGCTCAGAGTCAGTGACCACACTTTGACCCCATCATCTCCTATATCACTAAGGATGCTTCATGTTGCAGGCAAGCACACAGTTCTAAAACTCATATAACCAATAATAGGGATGTATTGGCTAATACACCTGGAAGGCCAAGAGGTAGAGCTCACTTCACAATCGATTTGACTCAGTAGTTCAATAATTTGATCCAGGATCTCCTTTCTCCCTGACTCCCTATCTGTTTCTTGCATGAGAGCCAAATGGCTGGAGCATTCTTTGGTTTCAAATCTCTGTCATGTCATCTTGTATTAGTTCACACAAAACACCATGACTTTTCAGGATCCAATTCAGAGCCAAATAATGACTATTTAGCCCTAAATTATCAGAATAAGTCACCATTTTGTGTGTGTGTGTGTGTGTGTGTGTGTGTGTTTACTATGTCCCATTTACAGGGCTTAGTATAGTATCACTTCTCTGCTTCCCCAACCAACTCAGGTGATTAGCACAGGGTCGAGGTAAAAAATGTGGAGGCTGGAAAATGACCACAGTAACTCCTAAAATGTATCTTTTTTATTGATTTGCTCCCCTGACAAATGTGAACAGTAATAATTTTGCTCTTGAAATTTTAGAAGACCCTGACAACTTACTTTAGTCTAGTCTTTGGTGTGTTACAGTTTGATAGTTCACTGACTAGATCTTAGAGACTTGTGGTATATTGAGAGTTCAAGGTGAGAAACTGATAAAAATTAATTCCTATTTTACAAAATGTCATGATAAATAGAAATCCACAGACAATGAAACTAAAAAGATCAGAGAGGTTAAGTGAACCCCAAAGGTCACACAGCTGAATGGTGAAGAATGAAGTCTGTTTTCCCTCTAGGGCTTTATCCAGCAAACCAGAGTCTTCCTCATGCTGTGAGACTGAGTTTGTGAGAAAATTGAATTATAACAAAAATATTCTGCTGGGATGGGTACATCTTAAGAAGTAATTATCCCCTGGTGGGTTCTGAATGGGTTTGAAACCTGCAGATGGAAATCACATAGTTACGGGACTCCCAATTCTCACAGAATGACATTTGTATAAGCTGCAACATCTCTCTGATGGGAAGTGTTAATTTATTGTGAAATATTCCAGCTTATCTGCCACAGATGATATTGTTAACATTTTTATTAGTGTACACTTTTTTTGCTCCTCTGGGAAGGTTAGAAATTGTCACTGGAACACACCATGGGTAAATCAGGGGTAAATTAACCCCTCAACCTAAAGTAGCCTGACTTGCTAGCTCTACCTTGGAAAGGTTGCATTTAGAAATGTTGAGAAATTCTGGACCCAATTGTTTAGGAAGTTATTCTTTACATTGAATTAGAAAAATTTCTGGTTACTTGATGGATTCTGAAATTTATATATCTGCATGCTAAGAAATGGGCAGATAACATCAGCTGAGAAAAATGGCCTTTTCCTACATGTATATATGGGGGAGGTAGCAATAGGATTGGGATAGGGGAAATACATGTGTTTGATCAAATAACTTCTATTTAACTATTCGCCCCTTCTTGAATCTGTACATTTATCATGGTATTATTATTGGCAGTTTTATTTTGTTACCCTTTAATGTGATCACGCAACTATCACATTGGTCTTTCCAATTAAAATATTGACAGTATACCAATTCCAGCTTTTGTAATTCCTATATTTCTGCTTGGTATCTTTATCTTTGATCGGTGTCCTGAGTGGGGGGGTACTTTGTTGTCCAAGTGAAATGAAAGATCTGTGGAACAGAGCCACTATGGTTGACCCACAAGCATGCAGGGACTGGCAGATCCATCTCAACCTCTACCGCCTATGGGCACAGTCTGGGTCGTCCATGAGTGGGTGAGAAGTGATAGATGGTCTTAAGCCACTACAAATTAATAACTAATTACAGTCTGGCAGTGGTGTTTCTGTATGTGAACTAAGGCGAGAACAACCATGATGTCTTATTTTCCCAAGATCATTCAGCTTATGCACATTTTCCTGGGACAGCTATCAGTAATGCCTTCTTTTGCTGTCAAAACTGACTTGAGCTTAGATGTCAACCTGTGCAGTCCATCCAGTGGATATAATGTGGTTGCAGATAATTTTCTTTTGCTTTTACAATTTTTTCCATACATTACATTCTGACTGCAGTTTCCCCTCCCTCCACTTTTCTCAGTCCCTCACCCCACAATATCCACTCCTCCATTTCCCTTCAAAAAAGAGCAGGCTTCCCAGGGATATCAAACAAACATGACATAATATGATACAATAAGATTTGGCATTTGTTCCTGATTTTAGTGGAATTGCTTCGAGTTTCTCTCCATTTAATTTGATGTTGGTTCTAGGCTTGCTGTAAATTGTCTTTATTAATGTTTAGGCATGTGCCTTGTATCCCTGATCTCTTCAATCTTTTTTAACATGAAGGGGTATTAGGTTTTGTCAAAGGCATTTTCAGCATCTAATGGTGCTGATGATCATGTGATTTTTTTTCTTTCAGTTTGTTTCATTGACAAATTTTCATAAGTTGAACCATCCCTGCATCTCTGGGATAAAGTATACTTGATCATGGAGGATAAACTCCTTGATATATTCTGTTCTTAGATTCAGTTTGCCAGTATTTTATTGAGTGTTTTTCCATCGATATTCATAAAGGAAATTGGTTTGTAATTTTCTTTCCTTGTTGAATCTTTGCGTAGTTTGAATATCAAGGTGACTGTGGCCTTATACAATGAATTTGGCAGTGTTCTGTTTCTTCTTTGTGAAATAATTTGAGGAGTATTGGCAAATTCTGTGCTAAAGTCATCTGACCCTGGGCTTTATTTATTAATTTATTTTTAGTTGGGAAATTTTTAATAACTACTTGTTTTTCCTTAGGGGTTATAGGTCTATTAAAATTGTTTATCTGATCTTGACTTAACTTTGGTGAATGGTTTCTATCAAGAAAATTATCAATTTCTTTTAGATTTTCCAATTTTGTGGAGTACGAATTTTTAAAGTATGATCTAATGATTCTTTGGATTTCCTTCATATTTTTGATATATCCCTTTTTGTCTCTGATTTTGTTAATTTGGATATTTTCTCTGTGTCTTTTAGTTAGTTTGGATAAGGGTTCATCTTGTTGATTTTCTCAAAGAATTAGCTCCCTGTTTCTTTGATTCTTTGTATTGTTCTCTTTATTTCTATTTTATTGATTTCAGCTCTCAGTTTGATTTTTTTCTGCCCTCTACTCCTCTTGGGTGTGTTTGCTTCCTTTTATTGTTGAGCTTTCAGGTGTGCTCTTAAGTTGCTAGTATGAGATGTCTCCAATTTCTTTATGTAAATATTTTGTGCTGTGAACTTTCCTCTTAGCATTGCTTTCACTGTGTCCCAATGGTGTACATTCATTTTCATTGAATTCTAAGAAGACTTTAATTTCTTTCTTTACTTCTGCCTTGACCAAGGAGTCATTAAGTAGAGAGCTGTTCAATTTCCAAGTGTTTGTAGGCTTTCCATTATTTCTTCTGTTGTTGATATCCAGCTTTAATATGTGGTGGTCTGATAAGATACAGGGAGTTATTCTGACTTTCTTTTATGTGTTAAGATTTGCTTTGTGGTTGAGTATGTGATCAGTTTTGGAGAATATTCTGTGAAGTACTGAGAAGAAGGTGTTTTCTTTTGTGTTTGAGTGAAATGTTTCTATAGATATGAGTTAGGTCAATTTAGTTCATAACTTCTGTTATCTCCAGTATTTGTTTAGCTTTTGGCCAGATGGCCTGTACATTGGTGAGAGTAGGGTATTGAAGTATCCCACTATCAATGTGTGATGATTGATATGATTTAACATTTCATAGTATTTCCTTTACAAACTTAGATGCCCTTGCATTTGGGGCATAGATGTTAAAAATTGAAATATCATCTTGGTGGATTTTTCCTTTGATGGGTATGAAGTGTCTTTTCCCATCTCTTCTGATTAATTTTTGATTCAAAGTTTATTTTGTTAGATAGTAGAAAGACTATTATCAGTTTGTTTCTTAGGTGTATTTGCTTGGAAACTTTTTCTAAGGTAATGTCTATCTTTGATGTTGAGATGTCTTTCTTGTATGTAGCAGATACAATGATGGATCCTGTTTTCACAGCCATTCTGTTAGTCTGTTTCTTTTTATTGAAGAATTGAGTTCATTGATATTGAGAGTTATCAATGACCAATGATTGTTAATTCCTGTTATTTTGCTGTTGTTGTTGTTGGAGATGGTTTTGTGTTTGTGTGTGTGTGTGTTTCTCTCTTCTTTTGGTTTGGCTAATATGAAGTTATGAATTTCTTGTGTTTTCATGGGTGTAGTTAACTTCCCTGGGTTGGAGTTTTCCTTCTAGTACATTGTGTATGGCTGGATTTGTGGATAGATATTGATTAAATTTGACTTTATTGTGGAATATCTTGTTTTCTCCATCTATGGTAATTGAAAGTTTTTCTAGGTATAGTAGTCTGGGCTGGCATCTGTGGTCTCTTAGAGTCTGCATCACATCTCTCCAGGGCCTCTGAGTCTCCATTGAGAAGTCTGGTGTAATTCTAATAGGTCTGCTTTATGTGTTATTTGGCCTTTTTCTCTTGCAGCTTTTGATATTCTTCTTTGTTCTGTGTGTTTAGTGTTTTAATTATTATGTGGCAAGGGAACATTCTTGTTTGGTCCAATCTATTTGGTGTTCTGTAAGATTCTTGTACCTTTATAGGTATGTCTCTCTTTAGGTTAGGAAAAATTTCTTCTATGACTTTGTTAAAAAATATTTTTTGGCCTTTGAGCTAGAAATCTCTTTCTTCTATCCTTATTATTCTGGGTTTGGTCGTTTCATAGTGTTACAGATTTCCTGGATGTTTTGTGTTTAACATTTTCTTTGACTGATGTATCTGGTTCTTCTGTAGTGTCTTCAATGCCTGAGATTCTTTCTTCCACCTTTTTTGTTCTGTTGGTGATGTTCTAGTCTGTAATTCTTGTTCACTCACCTATATTTTCCATTTCCAAAATTCCCTCAGTTTGTATTTTATTTATTTCTTCCATTTCTACTTTCAGGTATTGAACAGTTTTGTTTCTTTTAACTGTTTTTTTCTTGGCTTTTTAAAAGGAATTTATTCATTTCCTCCATTTTTTGTTTGTCTTTTCATCTTTTTCTTTAAAGGATCTATTCATTTCTTTTTAAGGGCCTCAATCATCTTCATAAAGTTGATTTTAAGGTCATTTCCTTGTGCTTCAGTTGTATTGAAGTACTTAGGACTTGCTGTAGTGGAAATACTGAGCTCTGGTGGTGACATATTGTCCTGCTGTTGTTGGTTGTGTTCTTACACTGGTGTCTAGACATCTAGGTTTATATGTCAAGGTGAAGATTTCTGAGTTTGTCTTTGTTGGATGGGTATTTTGTTCTTTGGTTTCTCTTTCCTTTCTGGTCTTCTGGGCAGGGTGGCCTGTGATTGAGTAGAGCACCTCTATCTGACTTGGGGGCTGAACTTCTGATGACCACAGTGGCCTCTGGTCAAGTAGGGGGTCCTCTGTTTGAGCAGGGGTTCTAGCAGTTGACATGTTCTCTGCTGGAGCAGAGTGCTTCGCTACAGTTATGGGTAGATCAGGTGGTAGTAGTGGCCTCTTGTGGAACATGGGGCTTCCATTGGATTTGTGGGCTGCGGTTCTGGTGGTGGGCATGGTTTCTAGTGGAGCAGAGGGCTTTCATCCACGTTGTGGGCAGGTCAGTGGTTTTGGCCCCTGGTGTGGCCTCTGGTGGATTTTCTGATGGAGTTGTGGTAAGTTCAGAGATTCTGCCAGCATGGCTGCAGAGGATTTTCCATGTTTGGCTTACCACTTCCACTTCTTAATTTTCTGCTGCCTTAATTTAACAGTTTGGCCATTGATTGTGGCTATCTTGAGGAATACATTAATTTTAAACATTTCTTTAGATGTAGGACATTTTGGGTTTCTTGTTTGAAAGAGAATTCTGAGTCTTTAGAGGAATGAAAAAGATAACTGGAGACAGTTAAATTTTAGCTTGTGGCTAATTCTTAAGTAGGAGTAGCAATTGCTGATTTTATGAAAATTTAATCTGTTATAATCTGTGTGCTGTTGGCATATCCTGTTAAATCATTGTGATATCAATTTCACGAGCATAGAAGTAGTATTTTGAAGCAAAGATAAAAAAGTATTAAACACTTTTCAGTGTTCTGGGTGATTACCCACAAAACTAAAATCAGTGATTTTTTTTGAAAATGCATAAATGATTTAACCACTTGAGAGGCAGAGGCAGGAGGATTACTATATATTTGATAGTGTCCTTAATTATGCAGTGAGTTCCAGGTCGGTATGAGATGCACAGTAAGACCCTGTCTACAAAAACAACAAAGCAAAGTTAAACAACAAATAAGTGAACAAACAAACCTATGAATATTGTCTAGCTTAAGAAAATCTGCTGTGTGTGCAGTATGAGAAAACATGAATTTGGGGGGAGTTTTGTACCTTATCAAAGATTCACAAAAGGTTTTCTTTGGGTTGTGAACTTTTTGGGTGGGATTACTCTCAGGTGCATGTGATAAGTGATGATACTTGAGGAGGATTTTTGTCATGGAGCTTAGAGTAGAAAAGACTCCAGGCACTTTGAAGGGAGAGGCCATGGATGCCACTACATCTCCCAGGAAACACAGGTCAAACACTGAGTGTGTGGTGCACAATAAAGGACATTTTAGCTCCAAATGACAACTGTGTCATTATTGAGGAGCCCAATTCCCATGTGTTCACAAGAGAATTTTTTTAAGTGGTATTTTATACATATGTCTTTAGAAACATGGGTGTTACACTAAGACTCTGAAAACCTCAACTGTAATCATAGATCTGTCAAAACAACTATGAACGTGACCTAAGGCACCATTTAACTTTCTGAGCCTCAGTGAATTTGTCTATGAGATGGGGAAAAATTCTGCTTTTACATATGAGGCATTGGAGACAGAAGGACAATGAAGGAAGAGAAGGGAAGCAGATCATTGATATCATCCAGTTAATACCGTGTTATTAACATTGCTAATTGATTATCTCATATCATAGAATTAGCTGAGATATTCATAGAGACTTTGCAAGTGATAGCTTGTAGATGAAGACATTAGGAAGAACAGGGTACATGACACTTTCCCAAATCACAAGCAGAATTCCAGCCCCTCTGGCTTCTTTACTCAAATTCACTAAAAGGTTGCTACAGAGCTACTGCTAAGTCAAGGACTCTTATTCTCATTGTTCATTTATTTTGAGAAACTATGCATGGAGATGAGAATATGAAAATATCTCTGCAGTAATTTTCAAGGTTCCAAAGAGGAAAGCAGTTAGCTTCCACAATATTTAGAAGGACTCACATGTAAAATGCAAGGTCATCTTGTGTGGTGGTACATACTTACTTAATGCCTGCAATCCCAGCACTCAGGAGGCAGAGGCAGGAAGGATTGCCAAGAATCTCAGGCCAGCCTGGTTTGAACTGAAAGTTTGAGGCCAGCCAGGGTTGCACAGTGAAATGCTGTCTCAAAGAAAGAGAAAGGGGGGGTGTAGCAGCAGGAAGGAGGGAAACTAAGAGATCAAGGCCTGCTCAGTGTTTAGCTCACTTTTTTTTCAACCTACTCACTACAGATAGGACTGACTAACATGTGGGATGCAGAGCATATAACACTGGACCCCTTGTTCAAACATTGTTAAGAATTCTATGACAGAGAAAGCAAAGCAACTACACAAACCACACTCATGAGGGCAGTACTTGCTCTAGATGAGAACGGTCTTGTCTGGAGCAGCTCCTCTTCAGTTTCCTAGGCTCTTGACTTCAGTCACCAGAGAGCAAGTTTATTCACTAAGCTCTTGAGTCCCTGAGGGTCAAAAGTAAGAGAAGGAACTTGGGCTAGGGAAGCCACCAATAGCTCCTTGCTGCTTCTGTTGGCCTCCCTTAGGATGTAGTTCTGATCTCAAGAGGAGTTTTAGGGTACAGAGAAAAAGGAAATTCATTGGGCTGTCCTCTGTCTTGGCAAGAGGCCAGTCAAAGATATTAATTTACTGATCTGAGGTGCCGGCCAGAATGGGGTAGGAATTATTCTATGATCCTGTTTACTACACTGGGGAAGGCCTATGGAGGAACTTTAAAACCAAACCAAACCAAATAACTCTTTCTCCTTCTACAGTCTAAAGAGTACTGTTAAGACTTTTATCAAATTGTCGAAGAATTTTCTAGTGATGATGACGGTATTATAATAATGAAGACAATAATCAGGATGATAATGACAATGATTGCTGATACTTTTTCCTAATGTTAGGTATTCAGGTAAGTGCTTTAGATGTATGGTCTCACTGAATCCTTCCAACAAACAACTTTTGGAAGTAAGCATTATAAATATTTTTAGATTCAAGAAAAATAAAGTTAGAAGCATTTCATACAAATATGAAAAGAAAGAGATTCATAAATCATCTATCAAACAAAAGATGTTAAATGGAAAGTAATTATACAGTTCCCATTATTAGCAAGTTAGAATGTGCACTGATTTTCATCTTTTTAAAGATACTTTCCCTATTCTAAACTCTTTTGCATACAAAATTGTTTTTAAAATGCTTTGTATAATGTATGGTGTCTCAATAAAAGTCTTGAATTAATTAATAAATGAGAGATTTCATGGTCTCACTCAAGATTTATATTTTCTTGACTCTGGGTATAGTGATACTTGCCTGTAACTCCAATGCTCCCAAGGCAGAGGCAGCAGTATTAGAGCACAAAGCTATCTTGGGCTACCAGAGTAAATCCTAGGTTATCGTAGATTATACAGCTAACCCTGTCTCAAAGAAGTAGAAAGGAAAATTGTTTCATGAATATACTGTAATCTCTCTCTCTCTCCCTCCTTCTCCCTCTCCCCCTTTCTCTCTATGAGTATGGGTATACATTCATGTATTTGGGTGTGTGTACCTGCCCAGATGCCAGAAAACAATGTCAGGTGTCTTCCTTTATTATTCTTCACCCTAATTTTTTTTTGATTCTCTTTTCTTTGAGACTGGATTTCTCTGTGTAACTGTCTGCCTGTTTTGGAACTCACTCTGTAGACCAGACTGGCCTCAAACTCATAGAGATCCTTCTGCCTCTGCCTCCAAAGTGCTGGGATTAAAGGCATGCACTACTATGCCCAGCCACCTTAATTTTTAAGACAGTGTCACTCACTGAATCTAGAGTTTACTGGTTCAGTTAGATTCAGTGACCAGCAAACTCTAAGGAGCTGCCTCTCTTCTCTTCCCTTAGTGCTAGAATCATAGGTGTGCCACACCAGGCTTTTATTTGGATGTTGAGGATCTGAACTCAAGCCCTCGTATTTATTGGACAAATACTTTTTCATTAAATCAACTAAGCTTTTAAAACTCTTTAATCATGAATTAAGCTGCAAAGCTTTTGAAAACAAAATTTTATAGCTGGAAAAATGCACTGCATCATTATTCCAAGTAAATCCTATTTCTTTCCATGCATTTCATATGGTTATAAACTGAGGCATTATTACCACCATCAAGTGGCAGTTTCCAATAATTGCAGACAAATTACTCAAGCAGGAAGCCACAGTGACCCCATCTATTGAACCTCTCATTTCTCCTCCGACATATTACTTTGGCATTTGATTTATGAATAAAAAATAATGTAATAAGCTTCTGTGACTTTTGTTTTAGATTACTTCAAAATCTTTTTTTGAAGTAGCAACACAGTCATTAATAAATGCATAAAATAATAGGATATATACACTTCTATATTTAATTCATATTTTAAAATGTAGATATTTTATAGTCATATAATCTATTTCAAATTTTATATTAGAACTATAACTTCATAATTTAATTAAACGCTTAACTATTTTTGTGTGTTTAACTAACTTTTTGTGACATTCAAAAAGTAGAGACTCATTTATCTCTTATTTGTTTTATAACATAACACTTATAGACTGGCATAACATATTGTAGAGATAAAAGACATTGGCAACATAGTTTCAATAAAGAGTTCTTGATTATAACAGCAATCCTCCTTCTCCTCCTCTTCTTTTTCTTCTTTTTGGTTTTTCTAGAGAGGGGTTCTCTCCTGGAACTCACTCTGTAGATCAGGTGGGCCTCTAACTCATGATTCTCCTGCCTCCACCTCCTTCAGCAAATCCTACTGACCACGACTGGCAGTAACAGCAGTCTTTCAAGCATTCCTTTTCATATACTATTGAGACAAAAGAACAGGAACCTACAGTCTTTGAGGATTCTTATAAAAACTTTCATTTATACCTACAGGCCATTTGTTCCATTTATTGATATAATCCCAGCACCTAGAACAAGGCATGGAACATAACATATGCTAAATATTTTTTTCCTAATCATTAGATGGGTGTTTGAATTAATTAAAAACAAGAACCAATGCCATTCTATTTAACTCATCAACCAGAATGTAATGGAGCAAAATGTTCCAATTCTGGAGCTGGCCTTAGAGAGAAAAGATCAAATGTCTAGTTGATCAAGATCATGGCTGCATACTGCAGTTAAAGGTGGTCTCCTGAAGTACAGAGCATTATGGGCAAGAGTTGGGGCTGGAACAAGATGGGGAGGAGAGGAGAATACATTGTCCCTCCTGCTTTCTCACTGTCAAAATGTCCCCATTTTCCTCTCTTTTTGTGGGTACTCAGATAAAAGTAATTGGTATATCCCACAGTGTTCTTGGGGGAAAGCAGTTCTTGCGTTACTATTAAGAGACACTTGGCAGTTGAGAACTGAAGGTCTGAGTTAGGGTAACATTTCCTGTTTCTGAAGATTATAGAAAGTAGCTGACTGTGTCTGGGGCTGGCCACAGCATGATAAGAGGCTAGGTTGTAAATGCCGACAAAGCGGAAATGGACATCAGCAATTTGCTTCTATACATTATAACGTGGAAAAATCTTGCTTTATGCAATGCACATGCATTTAAAATTTGAGTAGTAAATGAATTAGGTAAATTGAATCTTATTTTAAATTCAGGACAGGTGCTTGCCACTTAAAGAAACTCTAAAGCAAACTTTTTTCAAGTAAAATTGGCTATTTTGTCATTTTTATGATTTCCTGAGTGTTGTACTAAAAATAAAACATAGTCTCCTATAATGTAGAGGAAAGATTCCTGGGAATTAAAATGATGAGGTTTTAGGATATTTAGTTTTCAAAACTTCTCTGATACCAAAGCTTGAATAAGGAAGATTCTGGCTCTGTCAAATCTCTGATACTCCCTTTCATTATCATCTCCTAGTGTACTTCTGAAGCAACAAAAGATGTTCGTCAGAGTCCCCTCCCCACCCAAATCACCACTTATTACTTTATTAAAGCCTTGGTTTTACAATGTAAGCTAAAAATCTTTTATATGTGAAAAATATTTATAGTGGGAGTTATTGTTTATCAAACACTTGTATAAGCCATGTTGAAAGTGCTCTAATATATTGCCGCATCCAATCTGAATAGTTCCCATTCGTGTCATGTATTATAACAGAAATAATAACAATGATAATAATTGTTTGTTCAGGGTTGCACAGCTCCAAGAGGCAGAGGTGAAATGAAGCTTGGGAAGCAGGTGAGTTTTTTTTTTCACATGCCTCCAAATCATTCTCTCTGCCCCTCCGTGTGTGTGTGTGTGTGTGTGTGTGTGTGTGTGTGTTGGCATTCCAACTAATCTGTGTCTTCCCAAAGGATGGGGAACAGATAACTGCTTCTATGTCACTATGAACTCAACGACTCCTCGGTCAGTATTGCGCATATACTACAATATACATAAACTTTGGAAAGAGACTTTTTTTCTCATAAATCTCTCTCTCTGGACCTTAGCTAAAGCAGATATTTTCCCAGGGGAAGGAGTAATATTTATATGCTTTGTAAAATAATTATTTTTCTGAAAAGTAACCAGAATGCCTGGTAAACTTCATGGTTTGAGATGAGACGAGCTAACATGTGTACTGGTACAGCTGTCTCTTTCACTCAAAACCATGATTCAGAACAAGAATTGCTCTGTCAGAGGTCACATCCCCATATCTGTGATTAGTATTCAGGCATTTCCATCGTTTTAGCACTGAGACATGACATCATCAACCACACAACCAAGCTAGTTGCATTAAAAAATAGCAAAAAAATCCTCATCATGTTTTAAGTAAGTTTATGGTTTTTGTGTTAGGCCATGTTCATAGCCAGGCTGAGGTGTATACTGACCAAGGCTTATGGGTTAATTGGATCTCAAATCTCACCATGCCTATTTGCATAGTGAATTCAGGAATACATACTTCACAAGGCTATCAGGAGGATTGAATGAGTTCAAGGACCTGACCTCCAATCAATATTCAGTGCTGTTATGTGTAACTGTTGTCAGTCCCTAACACAACTGCAAATTTTAGCCTGGTTCCCTGAAGAATTTCTGTGGATTCTGAGGGCTCTGAGAGACCATTTTGCTAAGTTGGAGACAGCAACACAGGCATTTTCTTTGCAGGTTCTGTCAGCATTTGAATTTCTTTAACCCTGGCAAGCCATGGCTTCCTGTTTTGAAAACAAAGAAAAATGTATTTTGCAAGGGAGAAAACACCTTTAAAGGATTAGAAAACTACTCTGAGGCCTTAGTAGACAGAAAGTAGCTCTTACAGAGCAGGGCTGTGGTGCTGACTGAAGGGAAGCATTGCCAGTGCCAAGAATTAGATTCTCTTGAATGGAAATTCAGGGTTGCACGAGACAAAGATTACTGGGCCCATGGGGAGGGAGAAGGACAGTAGGGAGGTGCAAAAGGTTTGCCAAACGGCTGTGGAGCACACATTGTGCCAGTCCAGAAACCACCTGCCACATGAAAGCTTCAGCCTCTCTTACTCACTGTTGCTCTGCCATAATGAATGCTTTTTGTTTAGCTTTCCTGATTGCTTGTTCTCTATGTATACAGCAGAAGACAGAATAGCAGGGTCTGGGGATTAGGGTTACGATTTTAGAGGCAAAAAGGTTGTGGGAAGCTTTCATTATCTTTTCATTTTTTTTCTCTCCTCACCTGCTCCTCGGCGTGCAATGAGATAAAGGTGGCTTTTTCTTTTTTTCTCTGACAGCAACCGGGAGGCCAGAACCTTGCCCCCACCTCCATCAGTGCTGTTGCTGGAAAATAAAAGAAGTGCCAGAGGGACAAGCAGCCACGCTAAAGCTGTCATCCACTCTACTTTGAGTCTTTGTAGCATTTAACTCACCCCCTCAACTGCAGGAGATGAATGTCTTTGCATATATTGAAAAAGAAATTATGCTTTTGATTTCCTAGATACATTATAAGTGTTTACCAAGAGACGAGAATTAGGTGGGGAAATAGGTTTTAGGCTCAGAAGGCAGTGTCTCTAAAGATTTAGTGCAATTTGGATAGGAACACGAACTTTGGGAAGGAAAAACACAAGTTATCAATTTTAGAATGATTTCCTCCCTGGTGCTATGAGATCTGGAATTCAATGTTTATAATGAAATGAATCTTAAAAAAATACATCGGTATAGCAATTTTTATATTGCATTTTCTATGTGAATAGGCTATTAAGTTTTTTCCTCTTTTGTTGTTCTAGTTGCTGTCCTGGGCTTGGCATTCTACAAGGACTAATGTCTTCCTAACAAGTTGTAGGGTAAATAAATGCCAGACTCATCGATGAATGTCAATCCAGTCTGTTGCTGAATGACCCTGTCTAGAGCAAATATCATCTTGTTCTTGAGTGAAAATGTAGGGCTTGGCAGCTGTTTGTATACACAGATCAGATCTAACCCTACATCTAGGCAGAGTGAGGGAGTGCTTCTTTTAATGGAGTGTGATTTGAATCATTGCTAATGGTTGCTCTCTGCTCCCCTCTTAACCTGACCTCTAGACCGTGTACTTTCTGAAATTCTCATTTTATCCCACTTCTTTGGGAGGCCCTCTATCAAAATGTCTGTGGTGCCCATGGTATAGTCTTCCCATTATTTCTCCATAATGACACATGGTCAAGTCCTCCGAATGTGAGTCAGTAAGTCTAGAAACTCTAGTGATGCTAACACATGCCTGAAAGAAATTAGTGGCTGAGTCCACTACTAATCTAGTCACACAACACCACCACAGTTTTACAAAGACAAATATGGCATTGATCACCAAGTCTGGGAAACTTCTGGGTTTAGAGGGGAACACTATTAGTTATTAAGATGAGATATCACACAGATCATCTAATCTGGAAAGTGTCATTTGCCCAGTCAATCATGCTTTCATCAAAGCTAGTTTTTACAAATAGCACCACTGAGACTGGAAGTCTGAGACATGCACCTTTGTAGTCTGTTCCATTAGTCCATTTCTTTATCTTCTATTTATCACACAATTGTTTCCCCAACCTCCATTTCATAGACTGAAAGACAGATAAGAGTCAAAATGATGCTCGTCCACATCCCATGTTTCCAGTAGAAGTAAACTATCAGGTAGTACTTTGTTCATTTGGGACCTGGAGGATAAATTGTCAGTCTTTGAATTCCTTTTTTGTATATTCCTTAACTGTTGTATCCCTGCTTTTTCTATATCTTCTCAGCACAGTTTCCTTTTATGTCTGGAATTTTCTTCCTTTTCTCATATTCACTAAGGTTTAAATATTCTCAATTTATTTTAATTTCTAAGGAATTTACTTTTTGCAGGAAATTTAATACATTCACTACCCTAGGCAGTGTGTTCATATTTATACAAGGGACTTCTAGAAGCATAATTATGTTAAAGAAATGAAAAAGCGATAAACATGGGAATTCAGGCATCTTGGCAACCAGGGTTGCTCATTTGAATAGAAGGTACAGTCAGTATTCCAGTATAGTCTGGCTGGTATCAATCAGGCCTGTCTTTGTCAGGGCCTTCAAATTTGGATAAGCTATAATGTATTTTGACAAGACTACTGCCAACATCTAGGTGACATGCTCTATGAAATTGTGCCATCATCTTAGATTTACTTGAATTTGAGATTAAGTAGTACAAAATCTTCTCTTAATGGTTAAACCTGATAAAACAGTAAAAAAGTCAAATAATCCAGATTTGTGCCTGAGCTGCTCCAGGCAGGAACATGAACTCACTTTAAAGTGGTTGAAGTCCAGAAATGATTGCCTTCTTTTGGGAGTAGAATTGTCTTTTGTCTGCTTGGGGTAAGAAAGCATTGATTTCCCAGAGGATGGACAAGATCTATTAGATATAAAATTCCCAGCCCTTCATTTTGGGAACTTCCTCATGTAGATCTCTTTGAAAATAAGGTTTCAAACTTAAAGTGTATATACTCATTAGGAAATCAGTGTCAAAGGACAATTATAATAGGTTTTTTTTTGGTCTTGCTTGTAAAGGATTTCACTACTATTGTATCCTAAACCAACAGAAAGCTGAAAATTCAACAACTTTTTTGTAGATATACGAGAAGAGTAAGATTTAGGGCAAATTACTCCTCCAATAATTGGAAAGACAAGAGTCATAATCTATAGGAGCAGAAACACAAGAGCTGAAAGCTCTGTGGGAAACAGTGCCTGGGGTAGAAAAGTCTAACAATAATTGGCAAATTACTGGAGGCTTAGTGTAGGCAAGTATGAGAGTTGAAAATTCCAGAAAAACTTAATTATAGGGTACTTCTACAGTTTGATGAGTTTTATCAGCTTATAGCCTGTGTGGAGGAAAGGGAATACCCAATTTCAGCTGTCTTTTGCTGTCCTATTCTATGTAAAGGGGAACTCCTATGAAGCACTGGGAAAAGTTCACTTTGTGGGGACAGACACACTGCAAGACTGAGATCTGATGAGAACACTGCAATGCTTATCCTCCATATCATATAGTTCTGTTGCAAAAAATCCTATTTATTATGGTTCTTCTTTTTTTTACTATGTCCATCTTTTAACAACAGTAACAAAAACAACGAGGCATACTGAGGGCAGAATATAGATTTGAAGAGACTGAGGAATTAGCAGCACCAGATTCAGATATGTTAGGAATATTGAGAAATTCACCAGGAATTTAAAAGAAAGCTATGATTAATATATTAAAGGGTTTAGTGGAAAAGTACAGATTATGTAAGAAAAGCTGGATAATACAAACAGAGAGATGAAATTTTCTAGGGAGGAATGAACAAGGAACGGGGAGACAAAGAATGTATTTTAGTAAACTCATTCTCTGTAGTAGACTGCACCTTGCTCAGGAGAGAAGCTCTATACATGAGGTCAGGACATTCAAAATTTACAAAACAAGAAGGAGAAAGGGTAGGAGGAAGAAGGGTAGGAGGAGGAATGGTAGGAGGAGAAAGGATATGAGAAGGAAGAGAAGGAGAAGAAAGGGGAGGTGTGATTGTTTCATGGTAGGGTAATATTGTACATTTCTTAAAAAATTAGAAGTAGGATTTTTTAAAGTTTTCACCATAAATAAATAATAAATATTTAAATAGATATGTTTAGTGTGATTTGAATGTTAGACACTTAAACAGATATACAACATTGCATGATAGCTTACTGAGATGTGCTGATTTTATGTATTAGTTGTCAATGAAAATTGCCTTTAAAAGAGTAAAAGATAAATATTTTGTGTGATGAAGATGAGGGAATTTGGTGCCAATGTGATGTGCTTGCAGGCACTATTGAATGAATTTCTTGACAAGAAGAGAGATGTTGACTAAAATCTATGTAAAGGGAAGGGCAAAACATCATAAAATGAGTAAGTAAAGACAAAATTATTTATTTTTAAGTTTTCTTATTATTTATGATGACATATACTAGATTGTTCAAAATAGTACTGATGATTTTATTCCATTATTTCTTTATATATACATATAAATGTATATAAAGATGTTATATATATGCACAGTTATGTATGTTTGTGTATAAGCCAAAGAAATATTAGCAATGACACAAAGGAAAGAAGGAGATTAGGAGCATGGTATCACCAATGAAATAGGATAGTGTTAGTTGAAGGTAAACTTGGTTTAGTTGTAATGTATATTATAAACTGCACCAAACATGAAGATGCTTTAAAAAATTATAATTAATATGCTAAAAATGAAAGAAAATTGAATTATAAGATACCCAATTAGATCCACAAGAATAAAATGATAGAAGACAGAAATATAAAAATTAATAAATGCAATAAACATTATGGTGATGATTAATTAAACTACCGAAATATCACCTGACATTTCAATGATATAAATATGCTAGTAAAATGGTAAAGATTATGAGAGTGGCTAAAAAATTCAGATATCACTATGCCATATTTTCTTTATCCATTCTTCAGTTTAGGGGCATCTGGGTTATTTCCAGGTTCTGGCTGTTACAAATAATGCTGCTATGGACATAGTTGAGGAGGTTTCCTTGCGGTATGATTGAGCATCCTTTGGGTATATGTCCAAGAGTGGTATTGCTGGATCCTAAGGTAGGCTGATTACCAATCTTCTGAGAAACTACTCTCCAGAGTGGTTGTACATGTTTGTATTCCCACCAGCAATGGAGGAGTGTTCCCCTTACTCCACATTCTCTCCAGCATAAGTTATCATTGGTGTTTTTGATCTTAGGCATTCTGACTGGTGTAAGATGGTATCTCAGAGTCATTTTTATTTGCATTTCCCTCATGGCTAAAGATGTTGAACATTTCCTTAAGTGTCTTTCAGTCATTTGAGATTCTTCTATTGAGGATTCTTTGTTTAGTTCTGTACCCCATTTTTTAAATTGAATTATTTGGAATTTTAATGATTTTTTAAGTTATTTATATATTTACACATTTATTTTTACACATTGGAGTACTACTCAGCAATAAAAAAAACAATGACATCTTGAAATTTGCATGCAAATGGATGGAATGAGAAAAAACCATCCTGAGTGAGGTAACCCAGACCCAGGAAGACGAACATGGCATATATTCACTCATAAGTAGATACTAGCTGTAAAGCAAAGGATAATGAGCCTATAGTCCATGACCCTAGAGAAGCTAAGTAACAAGGTGAACCCTAGGAAAAACATACATGGATCCACCTGGAAAGGGGAAGTAGAAAAGATCTCCTGACAAAATTGGGAGAATGGGAGTGAAGGGAGAAGAGAGGGCAGAAAAGGAAGAGGAGGGATAAGAGGAGGGGGAAGAGAACTTGAGGGAATGGGATAGTAGAGATCAAGGAAGGACAGAGATGAGGGCAAGAAAAGAGATACTTTGATTGAGGGAGCCACTATGGGGCAAGCAAGAAACCTGACACTAGAGAAATTCCCAGGAATCCACAAGGA
>LOJH01008032.1:20555-42097 GCA_001685095.1 Ellobius talpinus | reverse complement strand
TCTCTCTCTCTCTCTCTCTCTCTCTCTCTCTCTTCTTCTTTTTGAGTCAGGGTCTTACTATGTAACCCTGGTTAGCCTGGAACTCTTTATGTAGACCAGGCTGGCCTAGAATTTACAGAAATCTGACTATCACTGTATTCTGAGGTCTGTGATTAAAGGTGTGTGTGTGTGTGTGTGTTTGTGTGTGTATGTGTGTGTGTATGTGTATGCTTGGTTTGGTCACTGTTACTGATTTTTTTCTCTTCTTTTTTTTTTTTTTCATGACAGGGTTTCCCTATGTAACAGTCCTAGCTGTCCCGGAACTAGCTCTTGTAGACCAGGCTGGCCTCGAACTCATAGGGGTTTGCCTGCCTCTGCCTACCGAGTGCTGGGATTAAAGGCATGTGCCACTACCGCCTGGTGATTTTTTTTCCTCTTTTACATTTATTTATTTAGTGGGTGGATGGGTGCATGTGGAGGTCTGAGGACAACTTGGGGGAGCCAATTCTCTTTTTCCATTGTGGGAGTCCTGTGGATCAAACTGAGCTTGTAAGTTTTGGCAGCAATGCCCTTATGCACTGAACAATCTTGATATCCCCTTCCCTATGTATTTTATATGCAACCATTGGGCATTTCAGAGAAAATACCAACTGATTCCAAAGGGCACTTCATACCCACTGTTGGCACAGGAGGCTCCCTCCACAAAATCCTGGTGAGTTTCCAAAACTCTCTGGAGCCTTGAGGTGGACCAGGGAACTCCTGTCTTGGCAGCCTCTCTCCCAGCTGTAGCACAGGCTTGGTTTCCTTCTGTTTTCAGGCCTTTGAAAGGTAAACAATTCCCCTGTCCCCTTTAAGAGCAGAATCACTATCCCTGAGAACCCCAGGAGACAGAAGACAGGTACTGTAGGCTTTATCTGCTGTATTGCCATTGTTATTCTTATTCTAGAATTTTGTCTTTTTCCTTTTTGGCAGGGTTGAGTTTTTAGAGGTCCTTCTGTTTCAGGAGGTGGGTGGCTAAGCATCTTTGAGAACACCCAGGAAGGGAAATCACAGATCTGAGTTGATTCTGCAAACTTCATTTTGCAAAACTTATTAAAAGCTCAGCCTATGAGTGGTGACCCTTTTGGGGGTCAAATGACCCTTTCACAGGGGGGTCACCTAAGACCATCAGAAAACACAGATATTTACATTATGATTCATAACAGTAGCAAAATTAAGTTATGAAGTAGCAACAAAAATAATTTTATGGTTGGGGTCACCACAACATGAGGAATTGTATTCAAGGGTCACAGCATTAGGAAGGTTGTGAACCACTGCAGTATGGGAAGCAAGAAAGAATCCCAAGCAGTTCCCAAAGCAGGAAAGAGGGGAGTCTAGGCATTACCTGGAGACTGGGGGTTCCTGAGGCAGGATGGGCTCACGGGGCTCATTGCTTTCCCCCAGCACCTTGCTTGCTGAATTTTGATCCAAGATTTGGGCTTCTAGTTACCAATACTTTGAATCACGTGCTGAAGTCACTGTGAGAGAAGCTGGTGAGGATGGACCAGTTCCTTCTGTGAGCTGAGCGTTGCCATGGGCGCTGTGGACTCCTGTTCGCAGGCTCATCACAGATCTGGGAGACACCACTCTTCCTTTCTTTACGTTCCAGAAATAATTTATGCATTCCGGTCTACACCCACATGCACACGCTGACACACAAAGACACCTACACATGCTAACACACAAAGACACACACTTTCTCATCTTCTGTGTCCCTGGTACCCACCGCCATGAGGGATTGGAAGGGTGGGCCCTCACAGTATGGCAAATAAGTTTAAAAATGTTAAGTTCCATTTTTCTAGAGCCGTATTGAAAAGTGCAATTGAGACATCCTTTGCCTCTCTGAGACTCCTGTAGCCCAGGAGTCTCCTGTAGCCCAGGCTGTCCTCAATTTACTAGGTAGCTGAGGATCACCTTGAACTTCCAGATCCTCCTGCCTCTGCTTGCCAGGTACTTAGATTTCAGGCATGGATTAAATCCAGGGCATTGTCTACTCCAGGTACGCTCTCTACCCACTCAACCACTGTCTCTGGCTTGGAGAACCTTCTAAACTTCCCACCAACAGAGGATATAGTTCACCTAGGCAAGCTTGGTTTTATATTGACATTAGCATCAAGGGCGAAGTCTTTGTCATGGTTCCTGCTCCTAGGTCTCAGCCCCTCCTCTGGTATCAGTGGGAACACCCTGCAGATTTGTATAATTCATGAGCCCAGAGGTGGTGTAAGTTGGAACTGCCTAGAGCGGAAGCCAAGCATTGTGCTTGGGAAGTGAGAGCAGCCAGGGCTGCACTCTAGAGGTCAGTGCTGGGGACTCCTTGCTTCTCCTCTCCTGCCAGCTTCCTGGGACATGTGGAGTCCCCAAGGACAGCCAGAGGAAGACAGGAAAGGGAAGTTCCCATTGAGTCCAGGCGCTTGCGTTTAGCATTTTAACCATAGCATGAGGTGATGAAACAAAATAAAAGTTTGGAAAAGAGAGAAAGGTGAAAAAAAATCACTGTAATTTTCAACAGTTCGACATATTTTTTTCTCTGAGTCACATCCTCCCTGTTTCTTTGTAGGCCTGTTTTACACGGGTCAGAGCATGTGTGGTTTTGTAGTCTGTTATTTTAATTTACATGTCGGATTATGCACACTTTCCAAACCTTTAAAAGTTTCCAAGCCCCCACCCCTTAAAAAGATTTATTTTTTTATTTTACGTGTGTGGGTATTTGTGCCATGTGTGTTTAGCATTCTTGGAGGTCAGAGAGACTATAGGGTTCTCTGAAAATGGTTGCGAGCTGCCAGGTGGGTGCTGGGACTCGACCCTAGGTCCTCTGCAAGAGCAGCTGGTGCTGGTAACTGCCGAGCATCTCTCCAGCTCTCTTCCTCCTGTGTAGTGGGCAGACACTGTTCTAGCCAGCAAGTGAGTGGGAGACAAGCTACTTAACCATTTCAGTGATATTTCTGGTATAGAGAGGTTCTCACTGTTTTTTTTCTTTTCCTTTTATAAAAGCAACATGAACATATTCACATGGGAAACAGGGTGTGAGCCTTGGCTAGGGGACATATTAGCCGAATCATTGCCAGTGACTTGTAGCGTCATTTTTCTTTCCTTTCCTTTTTTTTTCATCAGAGAATCCAGAACATTCAATTTATTTTATCAACGAACATAAGTCTTAGAAATATATAAATATAGCAATGAGACATAAAGATAGGGTATTATGTTGATTTAATTGTATGTTTATAGATAATATTTTAAGTATATGCATATATAGCATATCATATATTATAGCATATAAAAATGGATGTTTTGGGTGTGTGCACATGTGTTTCTCTTCTAGATAATGAAAGGGCTCATATTCTGAAAGTCAAAATAATTTAAATCAAGCTTAGCTTTAAAAGAAAAAAGAAGACAATTTTCTGTTTCTAGTGGTGATAGAGAGGAGGGAACATATTAAAAAATGTATACAGCTCCTGAAAAGTTAGGGGCCATTGCAGGGCCTTAAAAGGCTTGGTGGATGGGTGGAAAGGCAGAACAACGAAATGGGACACACAGCTCTCTTCTAGACAGTAACTTTAGTGCCCTCCCTCAGGGATCCTGCTCAGACTTCTTCCACCAGGGATGGTCTGAGCTTCACTCTCCACAGTTTGGGAGGGTCAGCTGCATGGAGGAAGACATAGGGCAACTGCTAGCTGGACGGTGGCTTGCCTGGGATGTGCTGACTGCAAGCTGGGGTGCCCCACCCAGCGGGGACCCTGGGAACCAGGAGAAGAAGAGCTGAGTGTGGGTGTTCCGGGCAGATTGCTCACCACTCGCCATTTAGCACATGTCTAAAGGAATAGCTCATAGAATTGGCAGCAGAGTTCAGAAAGCTAGACTCTGGGAAACAGGAACGCTTAACTCTTTTTTGAAGCACAAACGGGAATGTGAGCCCAGGTGCATGAGAGCGGGAGCTAAAAATGCCTCCACGCCCATCTCTAATTGGGTCAACTTTATATATAAGATGAGGGGCTGGCACTGTGGAGACAGCCCTCTGGGAGACAGGCAGCCAAGGGCTTCTTTAAAGAGCTTAGTCCACGAGCTGAGAGAGACTTTCCCTAAAGTGTCTAGTTCAGAGAAAGGCTTACACGATTTTATTAACCGACTGTGAGATTCTTTCAATTTGCATTATTAGTGAGACCGTTTTGAGGCTTGAAACCCAGTCTTCTGTTTTAGAGGAGGGAACACCGGGCACCTTGTCAGCATCATGTTCGCTGACTGAATAAATTGCGCACAGTTTTCAATGCGGGGGAGGGGGGTAAGCGGGTGCCCGCTATGGGACTCCACACATTGCTCTCTGACCCAGCTCTCATGGTCTTTCTTCTTGGAACCCATGCGCCTCAGCTGCTTTGCAGAGACCAACATGATCTCAGGGTTTCAACTGGGCATCCGGGTCACATGGTGCTGGGTGAGGGAGGGTAGAGGCGGAGGGGAAGCCAGAGGGTCAAGGTCATTCCTGCAGCTTACACGAGCTAGAAGCGTGTGTCTAAGGGTGATGTTGCGTTGTGTTGGAGTGCTTACCCCACAGGTGTGAGGCTCTGGGTTTGAGCTGAAGCAAGATACCCACATTTTCGAAAGTGTGAAGTAGGAAAATAATGCCAAGAGACAGAAGCAGCTAATGGAGTGTGAGGGCCACCTCGCGAGGTGGTGGCAGCTGGAGGGTCATTGGGACGGCTGAGGAAGAAGGCTTGGAAGGCATCACGTGGAAAGAGGGAGGGTTTGGTGGGGTCAAGGCTTGGAGGTAGAACATAAAGAGAGAGATTCTGAATTTAGGGCAGAAGTCCAGCCCTTCCAGGAGCTGGGACTCAAAACACACGGTAGTTTTTGAAGTCCTCTGTTCCTCACATTCTGTGAGTGATCTAGTTGGATCTTTCCAAACTTTCCAAGGACAAATTGAAGTTATGCAGAATAAAAGGTACATGTTTGGGTGGGTCACCTCCACCACACCACTGCCCCTGCCTTGCTCCTGTGGCCCCCAGCACCCCTCCCCCACTCCTTCCCTCCAAGGCATGTGGCATCCTTCCTTCTGGTGGCCTCCCAGTGTCATTAAGCAAGTCAAAGGTCATCAGTCTAGAAACTGACACAGTTGACCCATTTCTCTTCTGTGTTGGACCTGGAGTCTGGAGCCAGACGCCCCCAGGGACCATGTGGAGGCCTCAAAGCCCAGGGTTCATTGCTCTCTTCCCATGAGGTATATAATTTGATATTTATTGCCTCTCTCCCCAACAAGGTCTATGGTGCCACTGGGATCCATTCGCTAAAGAATGCTGATCCCTTTATGAATTTTTGATGGTGGAGGAGGAGNTCTCTCTCTCTCTCTCTCTCTCTCTCTCTCTCTCTCCTTTCTCTCTTGCTGTTTTGTTTGCCTTCTCTGACATTGTTGCTGTTCATGGTCTTCTCTGAGCTCAACTGTTTACACTCTTTGCAACAAGGCATAATCGCAGCTCTTTGGAGCAGGAACGCCCCTTTCCATGTCTCACTGAGTTCACCGTAACCATTGGGAACTTGATTCAAGGAAAGAGATGTTCCAGCCAGAAAACAAAAATCCAAACTAAAAGAAAGTAACAAACAGGATTTGCCCTGGACAAGGAGAGGACAAGTGAGCTTGCCACGCCCCCATTCCCCCCAACCCCCGCCATTCCCTTTTTGGTGGTCTGGGGGGCAGGACTCCAGGGACCCAGACAGTCAGGGTCCGTATTTCACTCCAGGGTCTGACAGCCACAGTGCAAAGCAACACAGTCCTGCTTTTTATTAGCCTATGTCAGTCTGGCACAGAAAGTTCCTTTTCCTCTTCTTTTCTTTTCATTTTTCAGAGGTAGAGGTTTTTGCCAAACCATGAGATGATTTAACTAGAATTTTCTTCCTGATTTTTTTCCCCGGGGGTGGGGAGGGGAGAGGGAGGAGAGCCGGGTGGGTGTTATTGTTTAATAAGATTTAAACAGGGTGCTTATTTTGCGGCTGGAACAGCTTTCTATGCCCTTTATCTGTGCTGGGATTTCAGCTGGGTTTTTATTTTAGTGACATATGGCCCATCCTATAATAAAAAGAGACGAACCATTCAGATTTAATTTGAACGACTAAGGACGTCAGAAGGGCTGCAAGGGGGAGCCTGTACCTGAGCCTCCGTTTGTTTAAAAAAAAATCGTGGAGAGAAGTTGAGAAGGTGACTTTTGGAATTAGTTTGGTTTGGAGGCATTAAGTCCCAGATCAAGAGGAAGGTCAATTCCAAACTTTGGGATCTCTGCCAGCTATGCTCGCTCTTTTATTGGAGTGTTGCCTGTGGGGCCTTTCAGGGGGTCTGCCCTTCAGGGGTGCTGCCTTCCACCTGCTACCCCTTGAACAGGGAAATGGGCTTTTAAAAATATTCAGCCTGCCCCAGCCGGCTCCCTCTCCCATGCCTTGTGGCATGTCACAATGTGACTTGGGGGCAGGGCTTGGGTCTGCAGCTGGCACAGAGAGCCTGTGTCCATGGAGGGGACTGCCTCTCGGCCCCAACATGAGCTCCCTTCTGAGGACGCAGCCCACCTGGCTTCCACATCCCCCTGGCAGCTTTCCCAAATCATTTACTCTTTTTCATTCCCCAAACATCGCCAATAAAGGAAAGGCCTTCTGTATCTAGGGGCCATACAGCAACTTGTGGGGACAGAAGAGGCTTTGCAGGACCCGTGTTTGACAACGACAGAGCAAGCAGAGAGGTTTGTGAACTACATGGGACTCACTCTCTCCAGCAACTTCTATGCGGATCCTTCCTCTGGGTGTATGTTCACGCACGTGAGACTACATGCTGGTATGTGGGGAAGCACATTGCATCCCCCAGGCGGCTTCTTTGCAGCAGGAAGCTTCTGGATGTTGCAGATAGGAACATCCCTTGTGTTGGACCTCTTTGCCCTAAGCATCTGACCCTAATCTTTTACAAGCTTTCATTACATGACTTGTGTCCACCGTGCTTTGAGTCAGTCTCTCTGTGTTGTTCTAATTAACTTGGTGACAGTCTTTGATATCATCCATGTTCTGGAGGAAGGGAACTTGGTTAGGTTTCCTTTGGCCAGGCCTGTGTCGTGGGGCCAAAGTCACATTTTAGAGCTGTGATCTGGTTCTGAACTTGCAGCAAAAAGACATAAGTACCTTTTCTCTCTCACTTGTATGGGACACCAGGAAAACACCGCTCTGTCTTAATCTTTAGTCATCTGTAGCTTGGTTTGATATAGGCCATGGCCAGGATGCCCTTCACTCCCACCATGGAAGGACAAAGATGGCCATCCAGGCCACTTTTCAAGACAGCTGCCAATAGCATCCTTGATTTACTTGCAGAGTCTTAGAGATTGGCCACTAACAGCCATCTTGATGAGAAACAGTGCTGTAATTGCTTGGGGAGAAAAGCAGGCATTTAGCAGTCGTAAAAGAAAATCTGCCCACCACCAAGCCAAATGCTGCGGTTCCCTTTCCACGTGGTTGGCTGTCTGTCCTTTTATTCCAGCCCTTTCTCCTTCAGCCAAGGTAGGGTTGGGGCTTCCCTGCCTTCTTCACCTGGTCCATTTCTAATTCAAGGCGTGAGCCATCCTTTCCTGTTTCCCTTCGGGAAGCACGTGGGGAGGGGAACTTCAGTATTCAGTACATGTTTTTTTTCTGGGGCTTCCAGTGTGATGATCTCAGTGACAGGAGCCTCTTGACGGGTTCTGGGACTGCCCAGCAGCCTGTGACCAGAGTTGATCAGCTGGGGGTTCACAGTGCTTTCTACCTTTTCAGATGACAGTGGGGTGGAGAGAAAAAGAACATCAATAAAGCTCAAATCGAGCCCAAAGCTTAGCTCGAGGTGACTTTAGGAAACTGTAAGGATCCTTGCTTTCTTCTAGTGGGCAGCATGAAGGTGACAGTCTGCCATCGCTTCATTATCATAGCTCTGTGTCACAATCTCAGGCCTATTTTATAGCCCTGTTTCTAGAAAAATGCTTCCTTGATATGTGACAGCTAGTAGCATGTGCACTTCTGTTCTGCAGGTAAGGGAGTTAAGTCTGACTTGAACCCTGCCCTGCTCATGCTGCTTGTTGGGAAGGACCAACATCTTGCCTTTACAAGGGAAACAAAGGCACAACTGGCTTGGCCCTCACCTCATTTCTGGCTCTTTTTTCCCTTGTCCCTGCTGCTGGCATTGTTTGTCATGGTCCAGCCATAGCACAGGGCAGGAAACAGAGTGAGAGGAGTCATGAGCTTGGCTAATCACTCATCACTCATCATGCATGTAGCAAGTACCCTTCTGCATGTGGGGTACCATGTAGATGAAGCACAAAAATCACAGCCCCCACCCATTGCTTCTGTTCCATCGAGGAGTTAGGCTCAGGTAGGCTGTGCTGCCCTGAGTTCTGGGCGGGATTGAATGAAGATAGGCTATGTGGAAGTGCTTGGCAAGGCCCCTGACTCCTGGGGGGGGCATTCGATGTGGGTTAAAACCATGCGGCTTCTGAGACACAGCCCGCATCTCCCAGAGTTCCAGGCCAGAGAAGGAGGCCAGGGTCTGGGTTAGAAATGCCTCCTTGCTGTATTCCCTAATCAGATCTCAGTCAGATAACAGCTCAGACCTGGGAACATGAGATTTTAATGTGAAATGAATAAGTACCCTGAGACTGAAGCTTGTCACTGCTGCGCATCTGGAATCACTTACAGCTGGGTAAATTCGCTGGGAGCTGCAACGCCAGTGAGCAGGGGTTTAAAGGAGGCGCACAGCGCGTTCCTTTTAATGTCTAAACAATCTGATGTTGACAAGCCTTTCACATTAACCCCCAAATGGCAAAGTTTAAACCCTTTATTATTCGATTCAGTTTGGCAAATCATTTAGAGGCTTAAGAGTCCATATTTACATGGGAAAAGCTGCTCTCTCTCTCTCTCTCTCTCTCTCCCTCCCCCATCCCAACAACACAAGTGCCACTAATATATGCACATTTATGTTTACTTAGACAGTTTAAAAGACCTTGAACATAGAGGGAGACTCAGCCTAGAGAAAGTAAGTTGATTCTCTGCCCCCACCCCCTGCCCCAGGAAGCCCCTAATCTCTCTAGAATACAAAATGCATGAACCTTCCAAAGCCTGGAAACACTATCAGATTAACAAATAAGTAGAGAAAAGAAACAGCAGGAAGTAGTTTCTAAATATTATTAGCCTTCATTTGAAATATATTGTCTCTTTGCCGCTAACCCCAGCTTGGTGTCATTTTCCTAAGGTTCTGCCCAGAACATTATGAGGGATTCCGGAGACAGAGAAAGATAGTTTGGGTTTTATAGGGAACCATGAAATATTGTGGAAGTTAGAGAGCTTAACTATGGAGCTGTGCTTAATAACTATCTCTTGGACCTGTGGCCAAATGGGCAAAACCTGAAGCGTCTCCATTAAAGGGCGTGTAAGAACATGGAAAAAGGCTGCGAGTGGTTTTTGAGACCTAGATTCAATAACGATTTAAGAATTTGAACCACATCCTTTAAAAGTAATGAAAGCATTTTAATCTTCATAAAAAAGGCATGATGCAAAAGCTGAATTTTCATTTTCATCGGAGGGGAGTTTTAGTGCCATTGGAATCACTCATAGTTATGTTGAAGGAGACCCCCAAACCGAGACCATGACCACTCCGACTCACCCCAAAGCAGGGATCCTGTTGGATGCATGGGGTGTTACTTTGGATTCTCTTGGAGACATTTATGAAGACAAATACGGCAGTGTAATTTTGACTGCAGCTGTTCACCCTTTAGATAAAAATTTCAACTTTCCTTTGGCAGCTGCACAGAGTTGGAGCTCAGATTATGAGCCTCCAGCCTTTGCTTAGACAGAATTTCAGATTCAGTCCTGATTTCTTTCCCGATTGGTTTTCCTCAGTAAGTACACACGCAATGCCAGTTTTCACAACTCAGGATGCTACTGTCCACTTCTGGGAGAGATGAAGAATTTTGTTTGTTTTCTATGTTGCTTGGGAAGCTAAAGAGTCATTAAAGCTAACCTTGCAGTTTAGTGTTAGGCAGGAAAAAGAGAATCTTAGATTCCTCTGTGCATAAGGACACTTCCGGCCAGAGAGATACGTCAGCGTTTCGAGTCTTAGAGCTTGTATGTATGTGATGTTCTTGCAAGAGGACCAAAGTTTGACTCCTAGCACTTGGTCAGAAGACTTGTAACTGCCTGTAACTCACGTGCATAGGCCCACACACAGACATACATCATACAATAATCAAATATAAATCTAAAAAACATACTCCCTACGGCAAATATTTTTAAGCTAAAATTAAAGTAGGGACAGTGCATATTTAAATATTTCATTTGATAGCCAGTGTGCAGGGTCTGCATATTAATTCATATTAATACATACGGAGTATAGGTATAATTCAACTTACAAGCACGTGGGTGTCTATTTAACCCTGTCATGTTATTTAATCAGACGATATTTGCATCTGGTTTTCAGGAGAAAGAACTGGCCAGACACTGCTTCCTACAGGCATGCATGCTTGTGGTGTGTTTTCTTGAGGCCACTAATCCCTCACCAACAGCACTTTGTGGAGAAGGAAGCCAATGCAAATTGCTATACAATCTGAACCATGTATCATTTCTTTCATTTTCCCCTGTAGCTGCAGCTCCGAGCCTGGAGCAGAGGGTGTGATTTCCAGCTCTGCTCTGAGCTCCCATGCTCACAGAGCCTTCTGAGGGCTAGACACACATTTCCTTTCCTCTGAGGGTGTGTGCAGTGTTGAAGGAGGAGTGCAGAACCCGGGACTGTTTGACTCTGCAGTCTCTCCAACTGGTGTTCTGTTTGCACTTTGTGGCTGTCCTGGAAAATAACAAGGAAGGTGATGCTGATCTGAGAAACTGAGGTCAATTTAGTGACGAGAGGGGTGGGGCAGCTGGTAGCTTGATAGTTCTGGATAGACTATCTGGGATCTGCAGGGAATACTGGGGTCTTGACCTCTACAAAGCCCTCAAAGTGCTGAGTATGGAGAATGGGAAGTCTCCCTAGGCCACAAAATGTACAAATGTCACAGAAATGCAGTTACTGGTAAACTGCATTTTTCCAGCTACGGAGGACCAATGTGTGTGTGTGTGATTGTGTATGTGTGTGCATGTATGTATACGTGCGTGCATGTGCATGGTTGTATGTGCATGTGTGTACATGCATGCCTCTATATATGTATGTGCATGTATGCATGCGTGCACTTGTGCGTATTTATGTGTATGTATGCACATGTGCATGTGTGTATGCATCTGTGATATGTCCATGTGTGTATGCATATGTGTGTATGTACATGTGAACGTGTGCATGTGTGTATGCATGTGTGATATGTCCATGTGTGTATGGGTATGTGTGTATGTACGTGTGAACGTGTGCATGTGTGGTATAGGTTGCTGAGGGCGAGGAGGTGAGGAGAGTGGAGGACTCATGTTATTTTGCAGTGCGAGATCTAGTTCTTGTGCCATGAATAGCCTCATGGATTGTTAGAATCTGAAAAGAGAAAGATTGAATTGTGTGTGTTGCATCACTTAGATGAGTAACAAAATTTTAATTTCCTGTTGTGTGTTTGATCCACACCCCAGTGAAAGTTCAAACTAAGATTTTTTTTTTTAAAACTCGATTTCTGGCTCACAGCACTATCTGATATCCAAATAGAATTTTCCCAGACAGGTATATGGGCTGCGGAAATGTTTCCTCTGAAAGCAAGTGTATTTCTCTAGCCATAGTCCCAGTGAATCACAAGCACAGGGGAGGACCCTGGACCTCGGTCCTCTCTCTCACGGGGACTCTTGCTGGGGACAACCAGGCCTTAGGAAGAGTCACTGAGGCTCAGACCATCACTGGCCAGGCAGGAAGTTGGTGGGAGGAGAGAGCACTGAGCCAGTTCCAGGGATCTACCTCCTGGCCTGGCTTTTGCCCATTCCGTGGGTGACCTGGGACACATCACATCAGTGACCACATCTATGGAAACCAGTTTGCTGGCTTGATCTCACTTGTTCCTTCTACTCAAGATCCTTATGGGTGGTGGTGGTGAGAATTTTCAAATCTCGTATTTCCCTTTGGCATTGCTGAGCAGCCTGGGGAGCTTGGCCTCCACCTTTGGAAAGGAGTCGAGAGCCTCCTGGATGGGCGTCTCTAACAGAATGAAATGGAAATATGCTAAGCCAACATGGTGACACACACCTGTAATCCCAGCACTGCAGAGGTGGAGGCAGGAGAATTAGGAGCTGGAGGCCATTCCTCAACCACAGTGAGTTGGAGGCCAGCATGACTAGGTGACACCCTGTCTCACACACACAAAAAAGACAAACAAAAATTAATACTACTACTAAATGCCCCGAGCAGACAGACTTCAGGATGGGAATAAATTCAAAGTTGCTTACACTTTTTTTTAAAAATCTCCTTTCACTGAGATGGGGCTGATATTCAGACACGTAATTGTCTTATAAACATTCGGAAGCACCACTATTGCTAAGTCACTGAGGCTAACTCACTTAGGTAGAAGGAAGAGCCCTTCCTGGTAAACATGCCAACAAGAGCAAGGCCGATCAGGAGCAGAAAGGGTGGAAGTAGCATGCTGTGTGCAACATGACAGACAGGAAGGGCCCACAATCGCATTTAGCTATAAGGATTGACTCTCAAGTTAAAATCCCCAGATACGTATCTTACTGTTTACCTTTTATTTATTTTTTTAAGAGTCTGTGCACTTTCTTATTTACCTGAGATCAATTGGCACGGAGAGCCAGCCTGGCTCCCCCATGTCAATAACAAGTGCCCTGCAGACACCCGAGTGCTCCAATCCTGGAAACAGCTGCCTCTGGGGTAAAGGCTGAGCTCGAGGACTAGGAGACAAAAGATCATGAAGCAGGAAGCAAGTGTGTGGCGGCCAACACAGAGTGGAAGGGGCGTGGCAAGGCCGAGTTGGAAATACAAGGCCACTATAATCCCAACACTTAGGGTATATAGGTTAAGTGGGTCTCTGTGAGTTCAAGGCCAGCCTCATCTATGTAGGGAGTTCCCGGGCATCCAGAGCTATATGGCAAGACATAAACAAACATTAATGCTTACATTGTGCTCTGGAAGCAGTATCCGTGGCATCGACTTGTTTTTGTGTCAAATATCATCTCCCTGAGATGGGCTGTCTCAATTCTTACTTTCAGGTGGCCAGTGGGCGGGGCACAACGTCTCTGCAGTGTATGATCTGGCATGAGATTCACCTAGAGGCGATCATTTCACCCCCAAACCACTTCCCCGTCATTCCTCAAATGCTACCAAATCCTTTCCCCCTCCCCCCAACTTTTGGTTGATTGGGGTGAGTCAGATGTGAGTCAGTCTCACATCGGAGATCCACGGGTGAGGGATGGTGTCTCCCGAACTCCCTGCTCCTGGGTTCGCCAACAGGGCCAACTGGGTCTTTCACAGGCACCTGACAGGAGAGTTCCATGACCCGTAATTGCTGTCAGTCCAGGAGAGAGAGGCTGTAGAATGAAGGGTCTGGAAGCCCCTTTCCGGGTCGGAACTTCGGGTTTCGCCACAACGGCCTCCAGTGTGCATTCCTGGGAACCCGCACAGCGTCCAGCCAGCCTTGTCAGCTGGAGCCAGCCCCTCCACCCCCGTGCAGAGCTCTAACCTTTTGATTTAACTTTATTTGCCACAGCAGGACTATCACCAGAAAGGGAACAATACGCCCTCGCCATCTGGCCCCCGCAGCCCGAGGCGCCCGGTGGTGCTCTCAGCCCGGGGTCCTCCGAGAGGCTGCTGTGAGCCTGGTGAACAGAATCCCACCAGCATCCTAGACGGGTGCCTTGTTTTTGTAAATCACCCCTTTAAGATCCAGATGCAGGCTGCAGCCGGTGACTCAGAACACCATAAATAATACAGCAGGCTTTGCTTGAGGAAAAATAGAAAGCACACAAAGGTGTATCTATCATTATATTTAGGGGTAACAGGCCAGAGATAAAGCTCCCCTCCTTTTCTCTTTTTCCCATGACCCTTAAGTAAGTGTGACAGGCATTAGCCCATCAATATTAGTGGGTGATTTAATACACCAACCAACATTTGCCTGCAATAATTTCTGTTGTAAATGGCTCCTTTTGGGCCCTCCTACCAATAATTCTATGCTCATAAATCAGAGCCCAGGGTGTGTTGCTTCACTCATGCCCTGGGCTATTCTTGAGGTCTCTCTCCCTCTCTCTGTCCTGGGGAGGGAGGTCTGGAATCCATTCACATTGTCCTAGTTCCTTTTTGCTCCCGCGGCTACTTTCCCCAACACGGTGCCTCTCTGAGGGACTTTATTCTGGTGACAGGGAGCTCGGCTCTGTTTCCCCCATTTCCTGGACACATTGGCAAGGAGTAAACCTGGTTTTGGATGGAGGGGATTCTGTGTGGATGCTGAGAGCGTGTCAGCTAGATGGCTATGAGGTACCCTCTAGAAGACTTCCTTTGAGGTGAGACTTATAGGAAGCAGTGGCTACATATCCAAGATGAGTGGGTGGGAGCAAGGTTGCAAGGGAAACATGCATAAGGAACCAATGACCCATAGAAAGTTCCAGATCTGTCAAAATGCAAGCACCAACCCAGCCCAGAACTCTCAGGCCTCATTTCTGTGTCCTACATCCCTCTGATCCATGTATCTGCTCACACAGGCAGGGCGGGTATCCTGTGCCACCAAATAATATACCCAGTTGAGGAAGGGTGATTTCTTCAGAGTGGAGGTTTATTAGGAGAGCCTGAAGAGTTGGGAGGGGGGGTCTCTGGGAGAGATGGAGACCCATCTGGTTTGTTGTGGGCCGTTTTTTATTAGAAGAGGAAAAAAAACCCACTCTGGGTTCATATGTCCAAGGAGAGCTCAATTAAAGTTATTTGCTATAGCTTAAAATATGCTCACACCTGCTTCCGCGCCAGGCTTGGAGGCTGACAGGCACTCCCAGAAGGCGGAGCAGATGAAGGCTCCTGTCGCAGTGAATGGAGGAGCAGGGGACAGACATGTATGCCTTCTTGGGTACCACTCCAGGATGGGAGATTTGGCAGCCAACCCAGAGGTAGCTTCCTGGTTTATCTGGAGAACACAGCCCATGGACAGCTCTGCTGAGCCAGCTTTACTGATTACAATTGCCTCTGTGCTCTGTGTGTGTGTGTGTGTGTGTGTGTGTGTGCGTGCGTGCGTGCATGCACATGTGCAGGGAGTGTCACTATAATATGGAAGGGGCCGCATCATTGTAGCCCCTCTCAGTGTGACCACTTCCTTGTTGATTCCAAGACCCATAAAGTCTTTTCCCAAGGCCTGTTGTGAGAATAATAAACAATAAAGGCCAATATTTTCTGTGTATTGGGCCCCAAACTAAGTCTGCTTAACACATCAGCCCATGGATGCTTGCCACAACTTCAAGAAATGTGTAATGTTGTCATCCCCAGTTTATAGATGAGGAAATTGGTGCCAGAAGAGATGGAATTCCTTACTGTGGCTGCTCAGCAACCCAGCTCTGTCTGGTCCCAAACCCGTTCTTTTCAACTACCTCACCTCAAAGGAGTCTTGTGGGTAAGCAAAGTTCTTGAGTATAGAGGGAGCATGAATTTGCCATAGCCTGGGAGATGCTGGCTGAGCAAACACATTGTGATTGGACTGTATTCTTTGCTCTGCTTCTTTCTCAATTGAGAAGTTCTTCCCAGAGATGGGCATGTAGTTCAGTTAGTAAAGTATGTGCTTAGCATGCCTGAGAGGACTCGGGTTCAATTCCCAGCAGTGCACAAACCCCAACTATAATCCCAGCACCAGCGGTTTGGGAGCTGGAGGACCTGGACTTCATCCTTAGCTGCCTAGGGAATTCAAGGCCAGGTGGGCTGCAGGAGACCCTGTCTTAACTCCCACTCAAAACCCCAAAGAACAAAGACAGTCTTTTGAGAATAGATGCTCATGTATGTTGGCACTGCATTTCCTGCTAGATGTGAGCGTCCAGGTCTGGAGTGAAGGCCACAGCTCCATTCCCTGTTCTTAGCGGCACAAGGAAGCCAGCAGGGGCAGGAGTCTCTGTTGTCTCTGTGCTCAGAGCTGGTGACTGATTTCAGGGTCTCTGTTTCTACTCTGTGGGGCCTGGTAAACTTTTTTTTATATTCCTTCTGAGCTGTGCGCCATAATTAGAGCCAGTTTCGGACACCAAAGAGCAACCCACACACAGGCAGAAAAGAATTCACCAGCTTTCCACAGAGGATGCTCTTACTAGACCTGTGTTTTGTTTACACTAGACATGTACTAAGCCACACCTCTTGAGATGATCCCTTTCACTCCAAGGAGTGGCTTGGGGATATTGGAAGAGAAGAAATCCCTACTACAAAGGAATCTTGAGACCAGGGACCATCAATCTCCCCTCGAAATATATCTTTTTTTGTATGATTCTTTGAGGTTCTTCCTATTTTATCTATTTATTTATTCGTTAAAGTCTTATTTTTTTTATGTGTATGGGTTTACCCTGCATGTAGGCATGTGTACTATGTGTGTGCAGTGTCTGTGGAGACCAGAAGGGGGCATCAGATCCCCCTGGAGTTGGGATTACAGAGGATTGAGCTTCCTTATGGGTGCTAGGAAGTGAACAGGAAGTGCAAGAGCCATCAGCACTCCTGACCACTGAGACATCTCTCAAGTCTCTTTTGTTTGTATTGTTTCATTTCTTGTCATTTTTATTTTAAATTTTAAAAAATTGTGGTAAAATACATACTACTGTTACTTGCATTTTTATGATGTGCAGCCTTGGATAGTACCCATCTCTAGACGTTCTTCATCTTGTAAAATAGAATATGGCACCCATTTGGTAAGAACTCCTACTGACTTTGGGCAGTCATCTTACATCCTGTGTCTACGGATTTGACTTCTCTAGGTTCTTCACGTAACCAGAACCTTCCAATGCTTGTCATTCAAGGCTGGCTTATTTCACTTAGCCTATCATTCTTAGGATTTATTCAGGTAGTAGCCATCAAGAAATGCCTTCCCTCTTACAGGTTAGCTGATGTTTTTCTGTATAGTTATATGGCACTTTGTTCTTCTGTCTGTGACATTTCCATGTCTTGGCTATTGTGAATTCTGTCTGTGACATTTCCATGTCTTGGCCATTGTGAATCCTGCTCCTGTGGACACAGATGTACAAAGACAATTTCTCTGGGGAGAGAGCTTCAGAAACGGAGGCCAAACCACGAACCACTGAGATTGTCGTGTAGCCAGCAAGTGCCCTGGACTTCATTCAATAGCCCACTATAAAGTATAGAAAAATTACCAACTACAACCTCTGTTTGGTCACTTTTGGAAAGTTTTGCCCTGATTCTTCCAACCGTGTTACATACTTTAAGCACATACTGAGTGTGTGCACGTAGTGTGTGAACTTGCATTGTGTAGACGGTGCCCATTAATTACTTTACTTGGCTGTGGGCCACTATAGTTATCCTTCTGTTTTTGTTCTTTTGTGGTCCTGGGGATGGAACACAGAACCTCACACACGCTAAAGCACACTCGGCTGCTAAGCTAAGGTGCCATTCCTTATTTAATCTTCACGTGCAGGTACCAAGGCTGAGAGGTTAAAGAACTTGCCCCCGTTAAAAAGCAGAGAGGCAAGAACTCCACCTGGCAGGTCAGATTCCCAGAGCTACAGTCTCATTGGTCTATCTTTGTTGGGTCTCATGGAGACTGAATAAGACCGTAGAAAGATCTCAGTCTCTGTCTCCATCATCATGAACACTGCACCTCCCCACCCAAGAAGGAGCTCTTTTTTCTCTCTGTATCTTTGTGTCTGAAGACTCCCAAGCTCTTGCCTGTCTTCCATCTTTAGCGTTGATGTAATAAACGCATATTGGTGCTTCTGTTTCAGCCTCCACCTGATGTCAGCTCACCCTTAGCAGCAGGCTGTGTGCTCCGCTAACTGGAAATCTGACTTCCCCAGTACACAGACCCATCTGCAGTTTTCTTCTTTTGGCTTTGTCATGGAAGATGAGTTCATCCATCAGCCCCCTTCTCATCTATCGTAGCTTTGTGCCCTGGACTCATCTCCCCCATGCCCTGCCCAAGCCATTGTTGACAAGGGTTTTAGGAGTTCCATATATGAAGGGGTGGTGTTTGGGCAGGGAATCTAATGACACCCCACAGAGAAAGTTTCCTGTCATCTGTGACAGCAAGGTCCCTGGGCTGGTGGCTGTGCAGGCCCACTGGCTTGCTCTGAGGATTTCCTTCCTCCTAATCATCCTGTCTTGTCCGCCCCAGTGTGCTGACTGTCTGGATCTGGAGAGGAAGGGGTTCCGCCACTGGTCTGACTTGCTGTAGGGATGCCCCCAATCAGCCAAATGGCAAAGAAGCTTGAGGCAGTGAGAGGGAGCAGGAGAGACTTCGTCTTTACTCAGGGACCCAGGGACAAGACAGCCAAGAACCCCGCCTCCTACTTACTAGAGTAGAACCCTCTTTGAGTCAACATGGCCCTCTCCAATGCCATTTACCTTCTAGAAAGACCAGCTGTCTGGCCGTGTTGTTGCTGCTCCTCTCAGGGAAGCCTACCAGGGCAGTGTCATAGCAGAAGTCATTCCCTCAGGTCCCAGATGGGGTGGGACAGTAGGAAGAAAGACTGTCCCCAAGACCACAGGGCCACACTTTCCCCTTCCTTTCTCCCCAGGGTCGGGAGCAGTGGTGAGTGACTCCATAGAATGTGTGTGTGTCCTTAGAACACTTGTAGGTAGCCCTGTCCCTGGGCTTGGAAAGGCATTAGCATCCCTGAGGTCCAGACCTTGAGCCAAAGCCGTCCTTCCTTTTGAGAATCAGCCAACCCCACTAGGAATGGATTAGACTCTATACCTAAGATGGCATCTGCTCAACGTTACCTTTTTGGCTTCATCAACTTCTCCCACCTAGCTCTGTTGCAACTCCTCTGGTGATCAGTTAAGGAGGAGACCCTCCTCTACATTCAGCTGTCCCTGAGAGAGGTGACAGACACAGAGCACATAGACCATGGCAGTTGGCATAACCAAGGGCAGAAATAGCTTGCTTATGCCTTAGAGGTGATCACAGCCTGCTGCCCTGGGTCAGTGCATATCATTGTTCACAGGCCTTCTTGGGGGACAGGCACAGCCTGCACAAAAGTGGACTCTAGGGTCCTAGGATGCATTTAGGTGGGGTAGAGTCCCCTACAGAAGGAGCTCTTTGTAGCCATTGCCATCCTGTGTCTTTAGCTGGAATCTCACGGCTCGACTGAGGTGGAAGCCATTTCTGGTGTCTGGGGTCCCGGTTGAAAGCTGATGAAGTCTGATTCCTCCCTGGGTGCATGCTTAAGTTCCTGGCATTCACTTTTCTCTTCCTATATTATTTCTGGCAACCGAGGAAACAAACAGAGCTCCCTGCCTCCAAACTTGTCAGCATTTCCATGCACAGTGGAGCCGACCTCTGCGTTGCCCTTGTTAGTGGGCTAGCTGGGATCAAAGGCACAGAGATGCTACCTGGAAGTAATGCAGTCAACAGCGAGCTCTATCAGGGAGTGCTTTTAATGTTGCTCAGCAAAATCTGTTGCACTAAATCTTTATAGACTGAGTAAGCATTCAGAGTCCCAACAAAGTGAACCAAGTAAACATCTCTCTGATGGGAAATAAAATTTCATGTGGTTAGGGGCAGGGCTGGTGAGTAATTCCATGGCAATGGAAGGCATGTGAAAATACAGTAAGGTTATTGACTCTAAGAAATGATTTATATCTGTCATATATATGTATATGTATGAATGTAAATATCTGTGCACACACTTTAATACCAAATGATTGGCTGTAGGAGAAGAACTGGTGTTTCTCATCCTTAATTATAAATTAATGTGCTGATACCCTAGGTATATAGTCCCATCAATTATTGATGCTAGCCTCGCTATAGGAATTGGTAAGGAAAACAGTGATAAAAGGCAGCATTGCAGGGAGGAGGTGTGAGTTTCTATGATACTCCGTGTGTGTGTGTGTGTGTGTAAATATATACATCTGTGCAGAAAACCCAGTTTGTCTTTACAGCCATTATATTCTGGTCTGGGGATTTTTCCAGGGGCCCTTGGACTGCTGCCTTGTCCAGAGTGCATGCCTTCAAAATGCGCACGTTACTGTTAAATGATTTTTAATATTCTGCATATGGTTTCATGGTTTTGAGTCTCCTCTATGGGAATGAGCAGGGCTGTGATGTGATGAATTGTGGACTATGTCCAGGACACCCACTTACTTCCCTACATATCAAACATGTGGCGCTCCCATTAGAGGGGGCTGGTCTCCGGAGACTCCAGTTGTCGTATCTAATCCAGTCTTGTTTTGGTCCCTCGGCCCCGGATTGAGAAGGATACATTGTTCTCAGACATTCTTCTTTTAATTAAATGCAGTAGATATGTCACGTCCATGAAATAGTCCAGGTCTGTTTGCACATCTGTGGCCATGTTCGCTTCCTCGGCTTCCATTTGGTTTCTTGGAAGGAAAACCAAACTTAAATGTATTCTTGGATTAATTGATTGGTTGTGTGCAATTGGCCTGGACAGCTTAGATATGATCTTAGTATTTTCGTTTCTATTTGTAGCAGAATGTTCTCTGTCATGGTGCTTTGTAGGCATTCACTGGAACCCGCACGACCCATTGCCAACGATTTGTTTGAATCTAGCATCTCATTCAAGTCGGTTCACCTAAGTTCACACATGCCCCATTCATGCATGGGGTGGGGAGGGTTTAGCAGAGTGTTCAGGTGTAGGGACACGGCCGTGTGTGTTTTAAGCTTTAATTTGCTAGGCTAATTTGCTCATTAATCCTATGACTACAAAGTACAGTGAGGCACCTTCTATGCTGGGCAATGATTTCCTCAGCTGAAAAGGCAACCTGATAGCTGGGAAAACTCTCCATTCAATTATAATTTTAAAATACTGGAATAAACTCGGCAATTCACAAGAGGCTAAACTGGAGCCCCATTAGAAGGGTACTACAAGTAAACATTATTAATTATAAAAAATTGCCTAAATTAGATTTTTTTCACACCTGCTTCTTGCTTAATTAGCTAGCAATCCGCATATTCCATTCAGTTGAACTCTTACTATTTATTCAAGCATACTTGACATTAACATACTGTTTGATGTTTGATATCCTCAGTTTTAATTTAACCACATGACAACAAATGGTGTTTATGAAATACCAGTGAGCTGGAAAAATATCATGTGTTAGAGTAGCGCATGGGAGCGAATAGAGAGTTCCTTGAAAAAGAGCCTGCAGGCAGTACAAAAATGCGACCTTTATTTTCCTGCCATTGTCCTAGGTTTCCATCCCTGGTTTTTATCGTCTCCCTGCAGAAGGGCTGGAGATCCTTCCAGAACAGCACTGAACTACAATGCAAAATATCCTGATGACATTTGGGGTGGACAAAATAGTGTCCTCATGCTGGCAGTTGGGAGGGATTTCACAGAAGTAGCTGCCATATCCTAGAGACAGCGTGAGCTTTCTTTGTGCATGTGTTTGTGTGTGTGTGTGTGTGAGAGAGAGAGAGAGAGAGAGAGAGAGAGAG
>LOJH01008032.1:6617-20512 GCA_001685095.1 Ellobius talpinus | reverse complement strand
GAGAGAGAGAGAGAGAGAGAGAGAGAGAGAGAGAGAGAGAGATGAGTGTATGCATATGCACAAGCATGGAGGTCAGAGGTCAAACTTGACTTCCTCTATTGCTTTCTAGCTTAGCTTTTGAGACAGGGTTTCTCATTGAACTGCCGGTTCCCCAGTTTGACTAGGCTCACTGGCTTGTGAGCTCCACGAATCCTTCTGACCCCACTTTCCCGGCACTGAGGTTATAGGAGCACACCCCCATGCTTGGCCTTATCTGGGGTGCTGTGACTCTACAGTAAAGTGCATTGCCATCATGTAACTAAACACCTCCCTAGCCCCTGTGGTCATTGTTTGGGGACTAATGAGAACAGGAGGTCACAAGGATCTTACAGGTGCATGCAGCCATCTGGTGTCAGAGAGGAGAAAAATGGCTGTGTAGAGACCAACAGCTAGGCCTTGATCTTTATCCCAGAGTGCGTCTCCCTGGTTTCGCCCAGTCACAGGAATCAGGTAGCACAGGGTGAGGCTTGCAGCAGAGCTGCAATTGTCACTTTGCCTCCTGCAAGTCCAAAGTCATGCCTGCAAACGGGCTACAAACAAGCAGGAGCAGTTCAAAACAAACCTGCCAATGAGGACTTGGGTTTGCTACCCTGAGACCTCGTGCCTAATTGAATTTATTCCTCAAACTTCTCCTTGGCCCCGCCAATAGAGCCACTGGAGGGAGTCAAAGCTGTGACTCCCATCGGCCACTTTTGTAACGCGAGTACTTTGAGATCGGATGCTAAAAATCAATGCGGAAAATTCCCTGGGCTGAGAGACAAAGGAGAAAATTGTCTCCATAATGTATCGATTCTGATTAATGACAAACTTGTTGGAGAGGATTCAGATTGATAGCTGCTGGCTCATCTCCAGGGAGACACCGAGTTCCATCTGACTCTGATCAAAGTGTCTGTAAATCATTTTGAACTTGGGTCCTGCAGATTTTGTGTTCACACCATAGAACCATGGCTTGGAGTTGACATCATTATTCTCCTTTGGGCTGTCTTTGTTTAAGAACCACTTAAACCTTTTGGCTGCTGGTGAACATAGAAGCTTGTTAGCTGAGGCAAACATGATGTCACACACTTGCAGGCTTGTTATTATCGTTTGCAGTTTTGGTCGGGCTGTGTGGAGCTAAGAAAGTGCCTGGTATCCCGTGTAATGGATGGCCTTCGAGGCTCAGAGGCTGTATCCAGAGTTGACCCAAAGGGGTTGAAATCTCTAGGGATTCAGACTAGTTACAGCTGGGCCCATAGTCCTTGCTTCTGGAAGGCTAATTATCCTAGGGCTGACTTGGTATCCAACTATACTCTTTCACAATTGGGTCCACAGAAAACGAGGGACACCAAAGAGCCACCAGGGCCAGCACCAGCATGCTGTGCTCACTGTTCCTAGTCATTAAGTAAGCAAATCTTAGACTTGTCCATCAGGATTTGGGCTTTTCTCATTTCTCTGCTTTACCCTTCATGCTCAGTAGCATATCTGAGTGGAGAGGCAGACAGGAATGGCTTATGTTTGGTATTTAGTATTAAACTCTGCTACCGTTTGTGTCTAATATAGCTTCTCCAGTGGACTGGTATGCCTTAAGCTGAGATCCATTGGGCAGTAGGTGGAGGAACATTCTTGAATTTCAGGATATACTTAAAATTTTTCTAAAGAAGTTTGGAAAGGCTTTGGTCTCCAGAAAGATAATTTAAAATATTTTTTTTACTTATGTGAATGTATGTATATCTGTGTACATATATGTGCACATGGGTGCAGGCATCCATTGGAGCCAGAAGAGGGCTTTGAGTTCTCTGGAGCTGAGTTAAAGGAGGTTGTAAACTTCCTGATGTGGGTGCTGGGAACTAAACTCAGGTTCTGTGCAAGGGACAGTGTGTGATTTAACTATGGGGTCATCTCTCTGGTGATTTTTTAAAAATGAGTTTGTAAGCTGGTAAGAACAATGACAGCTGCACCCCATCTGAGGAGCGTGTGTACCCCCATTCCACTACTTCTATCAGTTTCATCTTTGCTCCCCTAGTGCACGGGCCCTTGCCAACAAGACTTACTATAATTTTCTGTTAAAAACCTTTTTTTCCCATCAGTGTAGGAAAACCAGCACAATAAAGTCTATTTTTGTATTATGGACTATTTGAAATACCCCATCAATGGCAAATTATAAGATTTATATCCATTATGTCAGATAAATTAAATTCTTGTCTTTGAAATTTTAAACATTCTGTAATGGAAAATTTAAAATGCATACAAAGCATCCGGCTAGTGATACAGAGAAGCTTCGTGCATCAGGTCACTTGAACTTGCCACAAAGACCTTGACTCTCTCTGAATCTTAATCCTGCGCTATTTTTTGCATATGTATGGACTGATAGAGTATACATCTAAAGCCATATGTCACTTAATGAGAGGGGTTGATTCTGGGTCTTTGTCATTGTAGAATCATCATAGAATACACTTATGTAAACTTGGTGTGTTAAGATGTCACTAGGTGATGTAATATCAAAGGACCCTGTCCTAAGTCAGGTCTGGTGGCACACACCTTGATTTCCAGTATTCAGAGTCAGAAGTGGGTGGATCTCTGTGAGTTTGAGGCCAGCCTGGTCTACATAGTGAGTTCCGGGACAGCCAGGACTACATAGAGAGTCCCTGTTAAAACAACAACAGTAGCAATAATAAAAGCCAAACAAAGGACACCATCATGAGTGCAGTCTGTTATTGACCAAAACATCCATATGTGGTGGGTGTACACCTCTTTTCTATCCTGTGACATACATAAAATGAAGTCAGAGTTTAGTTAGGGAGGGGTATTTTCCTACTGTTTCGTATAGATATTTATCAATATTTGCAATCTTAGTATTTGCATATATATGTATATACACATATTTACATAGACATGTAAATATGAATATTTATAGACACATGAATATGTATATGTAATGTTACCATCCTCACCCATAGTTTTAAGTGTCTAAAACAGGGGAATAATACAATGACTTGAAAGAGATGGAAACAATAACTTTAAGTGGATGTATTAATTTCATATTCTGGTTTTCTGGAAAATCTACTGGTGGGTTTTTTTTTTAGAAAGAATTATGATTACTCTAACAGCTCCATCTCTCTGGGGAACTTTCAGTTTACACTCTAGAGAAGGGAAAGAGCCAGTGAGCAGAGACTCTCGAATGGACCATCTCTTCTTCCCTTAATTTGTTTCATGTGAGGAGTGTCTACAGGTACCCTTGAGCAAAGCAGAAAATTGACAGCAAACCGAGCCTTTCCAGTGGGGATACAACAAATGACACCCTACGATTTTTAGGCCCTTGCTTGTTTATTATGCTGGAGAGCCTCGATAAATATTTATTCTGGACATCGGCTTGCTCATTTGCATGTGAAGTTTGTTTTCAAAGGCTGTGGTTTTGCTTTGCCTCCAGTCCTTGGAGCCAAAGCTGGACGGGCTGTGCTTGCTTTCTCAGCCTGCTGTGGGGGCTTGGTACCTTAGCCCTGTGCAGAGAGAGGTGCTGATGGTCCTTCAGGAAGAAGGGATTCTTAGACTCAGAATCTCACTTCTTTAGAAATAGACTTCCTGGTGATGGTAGACTTCCGCACGCAGGCCCTCAAGTGAGGCCAGGCAGCGCACTCTGCCATCTGTGGGCACTAGTTGAGTCTGTCTGTCTATCATGGCTGCAGACCCCAGGGCTGACAACAAAATGGGGGGGGGCAGTCTCTGGTGGCCACTAAAGTGTTTCCTATTCCTGCTCTCCATAGACAGTTGAAGATCTCTCTTTTAGGGAGTAGATGGGTTTAAGGGGACCCTTGACCCCAAACCAGGGAAGGTGTTTCACTAGTGTTTAGATTTTTTGGGGGGGCTTCTTTTGGCTTTAGCTTGTCCTTGGATGTGTACCCAATCCTATGTGTAGAATGGCAATGGTATGATCTAGCCCTTTTGGTGTTCTTGAGATGATCTGACCAGGCACACACAGTAAATGCACACACACATACATGCACACAGGCATGCACACACACACACACACACACATACAGACACACTTTTAAAAAATCTGACTTGGAGCCAGGAGGTGGTGGTACATGCCTTTAATCCCAGCACTCGGGAGGCAGAGGCAGGTGAATCTCTGTAAATCTGAGGCCAGCCTGGTATACAAGAGTTAGTTCCAGGACAGGCTCCAAAGCTACAAAGAAAATCTGACTTGGAGCTATGCTTTCAGATCTTTCAGTGACACAAGTTCAATTATACTATTGCAGAGACTATTGGCCTGATTTGGGTTAAGAAGAATAACTTTACTCTTAAAACCTGAATAAAGTAACTAAATGAAAAGTTGTGGTTTTGAGGTACATTGCATAGCTGGGTACTAACGCCATGCAAGAAGACTTTCTCTTGCTTGCCTATGATGTCATGCACTACTACTGTGCAAGCCAGCAGTAGAGACTATGTCATACCTGGTGTGGTGGAAGTATGCTTCTGCACACAAGATGACGGGAAGGTTTCTCTGGAAAAGGGACATAGCCTCGGGGAACCCAGGGCCAGGGTCCAGAGGCCTGATACCATAAATCAGCTTCAGGGAGATGACTGTCCAGCGAGGCAGCCCTTCAGGCAGTGTAGGGACTGCCTCAGGGACAGCTGTGAAGAAGGATGACCAAAGAGCATTGGTATTCTTTCAGCTCTAGTGACAGATGGCAATGTCCTTTTCTTGCCCCTTAATCACGTTTGCTTAAGAGGCATCCATGCATCTGTATCCGGAACTCTCTGCTCCTGTTCATTTTGAATGTTATATTTTAAATGTGACAAGGGAGAGATCAATTTAGGTGGCAAAAACTGGAGGGACAGGCTTGGGGACAGAACTGGCGAGCAGACATGTTAGGATTTGGGCAGAGAGATTTGAAAGTGACCATGGAATTGACTACGGTGTAAAAGCCAGGGCTCATCAGCTGAGCCGTTGACTTGGGAAAAGCAAAGTAAAACCTGAGACCTCCCCTAACAACAGAACCAATCCCACCTTGGGAAGGAAGATGGTGACAATCTCTGTCTTTGACACTTCTGTTATAAATGTTATGCTGACACTGAGTAGGTCAGCCCTGAAACAGCCCCGAGTTGTTCCCAGCTGTGCAGAGCCATCTAACGCGGGGAAGACCTTCTCATCCCCAAGAAGTAAGTACCAAGTGGCTGCCCTTCCGTGTTCCCCAAAGTTGGTCTTCGGCCCATCCTCCTGGCAGAATCTCACCTGCTGTCCTTCCACTGAGCTTTACATGATGAGGCTCCAACAGACCTGGCCCTGACAAGCATTATCACGTGCTGTGTCATCGAGGGCTGGGTGAACAAGGCTTCTAGATTCGATTTTATTATTCCCTTTGCAACCGAAATGGAAAGAGGCTTCTTCAAGTGTGGAGTGAAGCAATAACAAAACTAGACCTACTGGGTCACCACATGTGGGAAAAAGTTTTCTTGGGCCTTATTGTACACACCCAGGGAGGGCAACAAAGACTGTGGGGGTGGGGTGGGGGTGGGGAGCAGGCCCTACTGGCAACATCATTAGGTAGTATAAACAATGGCTAGCCACTGGTATGGAGCGGAGGCTCAGATTCCAATAGCACTCGATGGGGAGCCTTCCTTAAAAAATTACAAGAAGCTGGTCCATGCTGGGAAAGGCAGAAGAAGCAAAAACAAGAGTCACTGAATGGAAATTAAGCAGCAGGAAATAGAGATTTGGCACAAGGTTGGAATTTGAAACTGCGGAGAGGTGTCAGTGATAAGGCTGTATAGAGTTTCTGGCCAAGAGAGAGAAAAAGAGAGAGAGAGAGAGAGAGTTAAGGAATGCAGATGTTCTCATTGAATAAAGTGCAGATGGGGAAGGGGGCAGGAAGAGAGGATGCTGGGAAAGTCAGTCTGAGCGGAGGTGCATTTCTATTCGAGCAAGGCTTTAAAAATTAGTTTCTCCGCGTGTCTGGATGAAATTACAGGTTGGTTCAGATTGTTCCAATCTACAGGAGAGATTAAGGCAAGGTTTATTTGCTTATACCTCTTCCTGCTTTGGGCAGCCTGGCTTATTTCTGACCGAAGGCTGGGAGCGGCACTGGGCAGCTGGGCCCAGGTGTGCATCCTGGGCTGGGGTCTGCTCGGTTTGTTTTTGTTTGAAATGTCTGGGATGTCTCTGGAGAACTCAGGCCATTGTGCAGGTTCATTGACCATCAGGGAAGCGTAGTGAAGACCTGCAGCAGGGAGTCTGGCCAGGGCCCCTTCTTTAGTGGCTATGGGAGGAAGACCGGCCGTTTGGGTTCTACCTGTGTCCCCACTTGCATGTATCAGTGCTAGGTCAGACTGCTCCTGGACACAAGGTTGACGCACTGGAATCAGCATGAATCCAAATCGTCTCATTGGGCTTATATGACAGCAAGGGTGAGCTTCCAACTATACAGCTGTGGGGGTTCCTACAGCCCTCCTCAGACAGTGAGGCCAAGAGTCAGTTGTGTTGGTAGGAGGTGACAGTGTTAATGGGTGAGACACATGATATAGTCACCTTGCTAGCCTTTCATGTGGATGTTTCACGTCACTAGTGGAACTAACAATGACCATCCGATGTATTTTAGAGTTTTTTTGGTGAGGCAGAAGTGCTTTTCAAATATCCTGGGTTACCCTTATGCCAAGTACTATCCTATTCTTATCTATATAGGCAGCAGAGAGGTTGTGGCTTTAAAAAGGAAATGGCGAATTTGTCTTGCAAAGAGTGAAGTTGAGCGCTCCTGACCACTCTATCCTGTGTCTCCAAAGCAGAGGGCACGACGTTAAGTGGGGGATCTCGCCAAGTGTTTCCAAGGGATCAATGTGGATATCAGCAAACCCAGGGCGTCGATGACTTGTCTGCTCCCCCCCTCGGCGAGCAATGCTTCTCTGGGGATGAGCACAAATGTCATGTCTTCTCTATCAGTGTTGTTGACATATTAGTCTAGATTACACTTAAGTCTTACTGTGTGTCCTCTTGGGAGGGAGAATGCCATTTAAATGTTAGCATTGAAGAAGGAAAATTAGACGGGGCTTGAGGAGGGCGTGAACATTAAGATATCCCTGTCACTGCATATCACCTCTTTGGTAGAACTCTCATCCTTCATTACCTTCTTTGTCTGATGATCCTGGATGAGGAATACTGGTTCCCTTTCCCTCATTGGGGATCTGATCTCTGTATCATGAGTGTTTGATACTATACTTATGGGGAAGGGACATATTAATACCTTAATGCTTTTTTGTGTGATTTAAATTCTTTTTCTTGTTAATTGGGTACACATGAATGTGCGTGGCACTTGCTTGTATGAATGAAATGCTCATGAAAGCCAGAAGAGGGCATCTGACTCCCTGGCATTGGAATTACAGGCAGTTGTGAGCTGCCTGATCTGGGTGCTAGGAACTGAATGTGGGACCCTTACAAGAGCAGTATGTGCTCTTAGCTGTTGAGCCATCTCTCCCATACCCCCAGTACCTGTACACATATAACCAAAAAGAAAATAACATTTAAACTTAGCCAGAGTTGAAATCTTCCTTCCCACTGCCTTGTAGAGGCAGCCTAGGTGGGTCTGAAATTTACTATGTATCTGAAATGATCTTGATCCCCTGCTTTGATCTCCCAAGGGCTGGGATCATAGGTGTGTGCCCCCACATAGATGTCATGTGATGCTCACATTCAAACCCAGGACATCCTGTATGTTAGGCAAGCACTCTATCACCTGAGCTGCACACACCGCCCTGGAAGGAAAGCCTTCAAACAAAGGCTTCAGCTTAGACATGTGCACGCATGGAAACATCTTTCCCTTAGCTTGCCACTAGAGCTATTGTCTCCAATAAGCACCAGATCTTTCTTATTTTCCTTCCTGCTTATCTTTTAATTCTTCCTCTTCTGTGACCAGTAGGCTATGTAGAAGCATAGAAGCTGTTAGGGAGACATTTGAAACTGTTTTCGTGAAGCTCTGTTTTCACTTCTATGCTCCTAGACATGAAAATGTGCATTAAACACATTAGTCAACATTTACGAAGTCTCTGTTTGGTCCTTCATTTTTAAGCTCCTGGACCTAGCATGTCACAAAAGAAATGATGCTACCCTCCCAATATGTCCCCAGAACTTCTCTCTGTCTATCCAAGGTCACCATCCTGATGTGGGTCCCCTTCTCTCAGTGTGGCGGACATAATGGCCTCCCAGCTGTTTTCTTACCTCCAGGTTCCTCCGGGTCCTCAGAATTCCCTTCCCAGAGCATACATTTGGCCTTTCCCTGAGGTTTCCATGGCAGCTCTGTGCCCATCACTGGCAAGATAAGGGTGTCCTTGGCCATCCAGGCTCAGGCACAGCTGCCAGACCTGCTGCCCAGTGCCTTGCCCTGAGTGCAGGGATCTTCTGCAACCAGATGTGAGCACTGTGCCCTCTCCTGCAAGCGCTTTCTGACCCTCCCAGCTCCTTGGGCTCCAGGAAACCTTGTTGGCAGTTTTCTCATGAGTTGGCACTGTGTGCGTCCTCACAACAGAGACCCTGGGTCCCCCCAGCCAGCTGCAGTCACTGTGGGGAGCAAATAAGTCATCAGGAAGGCAGTCACAGCGTAATCAAAATTGCAGAGTGCTAGGGTCCTCCAGAACGGGAGGGTGTCACAGCAGCAGTTGTGAGGGGTCCCCAAGCACATGAAGGGAGGGATGTGGACTGAAGACCACAGGGTCTCAGGCCAGGCACTGGGGTAGCCCTGGAAGCAGGAGAGAGTATATGAAACGGAGACAAGAGAGCCTTGAACTTGAGGGCTGTCGTCACAGTAAGGAAAAAATGTGGTGGTGGGGGCAGGATGGAGTAGGTGGTGCCATAGTGACTTAAGGCTATAGAAATACTTTTCCTTCACTGTCTCAGAGCATCTGTGAGAACTGAGGCCCATGGCCCTTGCCTGTGAGGATTTTTCTTCCGTCTGGGGTCATTTCTGCCTAATACCTGGCCAAGCAGGAGCCCGCTGATTAGCCGCCTCCCTGGCTGCTAAAAGGCACTGCCTGCTGCAGACTGACCGAGGGTCTCCATCTCAGAGGAGGTCACAGTGACAGCAGGAAAGCCCCAACAGCATGGCTCTAGGATGCAGGGATGCTGTGTTTGTCAGAACCCAGGGCTCTCAAAGCCTGGTTTGGGTTCCCACACAGGCCATTGTCACCCTTCCTCCACCAGAACTATTTTGAGCCTCTCCTGTCATCCTCCTCTCCCACACAGTCCTTAATATGACTAGAAGATAGCTAGTTGGTGCTAACATATGTTCTTATAATTATGTTGCTAGCATGATAGATTATTTATTTGACTTTTTTTTTGAGTCTCTGCTCCATGTACCAAGACTAAGGAGCTTGTTTAAATGAAGAGGTACTAACACACCTTGACAGCAGCTTCTAAAAAAAAGAGGAAGACGAAAAAAGGAAAGGCCCAGCTTTTAAGAGGTCTCTAATCTGCATCCCATCTGTTTGATATGCACCCTAATGTACATCTCTGGGGAGACTGGGTCTCAAGGCAGCTGAAGGAACATCACACACAGCTCTCCACTAATGCTAATCTGCTCGCTTCTGACCAAGCAGGGGGCCTGAGGGCTCAGCCCTGTGGGGGACTCTCCTACCCTGAATCATGTTCACCTGATAGTGAGTGGATCTGGGGCAGGAAGGTACCTCAATACTTTTTCTTATCCCAGATGAGACTCTAATGATCCAACACCGTGTTCGCTGAGGGGGATGTAGAACTGGTCAAAAGTCAGACCCCCAAATCAGTTGCCTGGCTTTGGACTCCCTGTCTTTCCCCATCTGTGGAGCAAGCCTCTGTATTAGTGACTTTCTGCTGCTGTGATGAAAACCAGGACCAAAGCACCTTACAGAAGGAAGGGTTTGTTGTGGCTTATGGTTCCAGGGGGGATGAGTCCACGATGGCAGGGATGTGAGGCAGCAAATGCCGGATGGGGTGGCTGAAGCAGGAAGCTGAGAGCCAGAAACAAAAGCAGAGAGTTGCACTGGGAATACAGCAAGGCTCTGAAATCCAAGCCCCAATCTGTTCTGTGACACACTTTGTCCAGCAAGACCACACCCAAACGGTGCCACCAACTAGGGACCAGCTATTCAAATGCCCAAGATAATGGAGACCATTTCATTCATTCTCGCCACCGCAGTCATGGTGGAAGGTTCCTCCAGTGGGAATGGGTTCCCACAGCCCATCTAGGAGTCAAGCAGGCGGAAGTAAGCTAAACCCAATAAGTGACTCTATTATTATTTCACGAAAAGTCTTGATTTCATTGATCTCTTCAATATTCACTCAACCAGCACTTTCTGAGGGTCCATGGCACAGCAGCTGTTGAGGTCAGGATGATCAACCCAATGAAGGTTAGGCATCTAAGTCAAAGAGTCATTATAATGCAGGTGCTATAGTGAGAGTCACCATGTGAGCTGCACACAGTTCCATGGGGACACAGACCAGGGCCCTACCTAGGCTTGATAGGAGTGAAGGGCTTAGGAAGCCCCATTTCTCTCAGCTCATGTTCTCAATCTGTCACTGGGGTAGGTGGCCTTTGAGAAGTTGGTTTTCCTTTGTAGACAGTCTGAGAAAAGTATGCTATGGTTTACCTGCTGCCTGTGTTAAAAGAAAGGCGAGAGCGAGCCAGCTCAACTTTCCAAGAGGCGGGGCTGAAGTTAGAAGCATATCCTCTTAAGAGCTCTGGGGTATCCTGCAGAGCAGAGCTATGCCGACTTGTGCAATGAAATGAAGGAAAGTCAGAGAGGCAGCCGCATGAGATTCATTGGGCAGGAAGATCTGGGTAGGAGAAATGGGCATTTGCTTGCGTTTTAAATGAAGCATCACAGTTGCCAAGGGGAAGGGCAGATGGAGGAGTCCGTGTGGGGATCCCCCAAAACCTGCCTAAAGAAGTGACTGTGGCAAGTTGTGGGATGAGTCAGAGGACTTACAGGATGTAGAAGAGTCCTTAACCTAAGAATGCCTAGCCTCTTTGAGAATATACCCCCACTCCCAGGAATAGGAGGGGTTGCAGCGGGGCAGGGGAAGGGGGACAGGTACGGGACACACTGGTCTTACCTTGCCTTGCATAGGCCTTGTTTATATGTCACCTGTACTGATGTGCTTGTGAATGAGTGTGCGTGCGTGCGTGCGTGTGTGTGTGTGTGTGTGTGTGTGTGTGTGGTCTGTCTGTGGATTTGTATGAGTATATGCCACAAGTGTGTAGATGCCCTCAGAGGCCAGAAAAAGGTGTTGGATCCCTGGAGCTAGAGTTACAGGTGGTTGTGAACAGTCCAATGTTGGTGTTGGGAAGTGAACTTGGGTTTTCTTGAAATACTCTGGCAAGTGTTCACAATTAAAAATGATTTTAAGAGCAATACTTTCTGATCATCTCTCTGTGTTAGTTTTGACCTTGACTTTTTCTACTTTTGGCATGTACTTGAAGCCCTGGCTTATCTTCTCTGTATCTTTGCTTGTCCATCTAGAAAACGGGTGGGGGGCACTTCAGGCTTTGGTTCCCTCTTAGGAATGTATGTAGCTTGTTCTTCCATCTGGAGCTTTTTAGATCATGGGAGCAGATAGGGACTGACACCCTGTGCACTGTGCACATGTGAATCCTCAGCCCTCGTCTCTCCTGCTAAGGGTGTCCACCCTCTCTACTCCCGAGTGACTTTCCAGGTTCCCAGAAATCGAGCGGACTAAAATGATTAGAGACTACAGTTGTGTGACTTGGGAAACATTTGCGAATTCTTTGGACAGAGGCAGCATAGAAATACCAGGTGGCTATTGGGAAGTGGGAGGGTGGACTCCATTCAGTGCTGTGCCATTTATCCTGGCCTCCTGGGTGGCCAGGGAGGGTTCTGGAGTAGAGAATAAAGGCCTGTGTGTGGGGGCTGGCTTTTTCTCTCCCTTGCAGCTGTACAGGCCTGGACTCCAGCTCACGTGGTCACCTCTCCCAGCCAGCGGGGAAGATTCTAGTCTCTGGCACTGTCTACCCAGCACCTCCTGATGAGTACTAAATTTGTAAAAATCATAAATGAGAATGAGGTTGTGTGTTATTTCAGCATGTGTTCTAGTTAACGAAATAAGATGGTGATATCAAATTACTGGCTAATTTAATTGCCTGGAAAAATTAATTTCTAAAAATGCCAAATCGGAAGGAGTAGGGAAGCAGCATCTATTTTTGATTTTCATTTGGGATGAAAGCTGCACAGAGATTTTTATTTTATTCTTTCTGTAAAAACCCATGAAGATCTATCCTTTCTTGGGCTAGAGAATCAATTCAGTCAACAAAAAGAAAAAAAATCAAAATACATTTATTTGTTTCAGTTTGAATTATACACAGTCCATTGCTGTTTATTTTTTTATCGATTTGTGCTAAAATTGTGGCAGTTTAACCCCATTTGTTAGCAGATTTGCCAGCTTGTGAATTATGTATTTCTGATACTATTTGGAGCACCAAGGCTTTAAGGCTGCCTAGAGGTTGCCTAAATCCTAGGTCTGGGGTCCATACTTGGGGCAGATAATGAACTGTAATGGTGATATCTTTGACCCTTGGGTTAGTGGTTGAACAAACTTTAACCCCTTCTTCCCTGGTGAGCTTCTGGTTTTTTATGGCTGCACTAAATCAGTCAGTACTCAGATGCCACTATGGACAGGTAAGACAATGAGCTGCCATTGCAGTCTGGAGCTTTCTGGAGTGTGGGGGCAGATAGAGACTGATTGTGCACACATCCTCTATGTTGCACTGAAACTTTCTGGCTTTTAAATTTTATTTATTTTCCTTTGAGACAGATTCTTACATAGCCCACGCTGGTCCCAAACTCCCTCTATGGCCAAGGATGACCTTATAATTATGATGCTCCTGTCTTATGTCTCAAATTCTGGGATTACAGACACCCTCTTCAATGCCTGGCTTATATGGTGCTGGGGATCAAGCTGAGGTCCTTGTGCATGCTAGGCAGGCACCCCACCCATTGAACCAATCCCAGACATCTTTCCATTTAAGAAATGTGCTCACATATATACATAATATGGCAGGCATCATGGATGAAGCCGTATTATTTTGGTGAAGTATGATATTTGGAAGCCCACAGGAGGTGTTTAGAGAAACCTTTGCCAAAGCCATGGAGCTGGTGAGCATTCTGCCATCAATCAGTCAGGGTCAAAAGAAGAAACCAGCCAGCTCTGTGGGTGCAGCTCACTTTAGATGGCTTGGGGACTACTCCTTCCCATCAGTGTCCTGTAGGTGATACTTAGCGTTTTCTGACTAGCAAGCTATGGTGAGTCGTCTTCCTTAAGGAAAACCCCACATCTGCTTAGCCTGTCTTCATTATGTTGTACTGTTTCAAAAGGTGACAAAATTAATGTTTCCAGAAATAATGATTTAGCCCTTAACTGATTTAAGACATTTCACCACAAATGTCACCCTGTGTGGTACTGATGAATGCCCCCAGGCCAGCCCTAGGCAGAACTGTGAAGTAGGCCAAGATTATTTTCCTTGTCTCTGCCTGCTGCTTATAGCAGTCATTTTCTGCCGTCCCTTCCTCTCCCTTAGTCATGCGACCCCCCTCCTCCTTTGCCAACAGTGCCCTTCTAATGCCCTTGGCTCCTTTCCCCTAACAAATGATCTGGAAGTCTTCCTGCGCTGAGGTACTAGTGACTTCTCCATGACCTTTCTTAGGGGTACTTGCATTTTAAAGGGAACTTGTGAAGAGGGCCCCCTTGCTTCCCAGGCTGTTTTTTCCAGGCCCTTGGTTGTTACAATTAGTGGCTGATCTTTGGGTGATTTGATTTTTATCTAAATCAAAAGTGGATCCCCGTTAAAGTGTGTGTGTGTGTGTGTGTGTGTGTGTGTGTGTGTGTGTGTGTGAAAGTCCCT
>LOJH01008031.1:0-30139 GCA_001685095.1 Ellobius talpinus | reverse complement strand
CCCTCGTGGTCCTTTATATTTCTTTATATATTGAAGAAACGCTATGGGTCCTGTGAAGTGCTTTTATTATTTCCTTTTTTATTATGATATACTTTAATAATTATAAATACTTTGCTTTTGATTTAAGTATATAAGAACAGTGAGGATTTTTCCACTCACTTTTTATGACATATCTAAAGAACCCATGTGACGATAACAAGCAAACAGTGAAATTGCATGAATTTCATTTTATTGGACCTAATCTCAACACAGGTGACTAGGTAGGCAACATACACAACAGAAAATTTAGAGTAAAAATAGCTCCGGGGGGAGTGAGGCAATTGCTTGAAAATAATAGGAGCAGAAGATGGCATAGGAGAGAAATACTGTGTGGTACTCTCTGCTAAAGCTGGATGCGGTGAAATACAAGACCAGTCCATCACAGAATATGGGAGAACACAATTCCCCAAACAAATATAGCAAATAGAAAAATAGAATTTTGTTTCCACAGAACAATGTTTAAAAGGCTTCTATTTAAGCAGACAAAGACCATGCAACAGACCAGCAAACATGTGAGGCAAGAGATAAGGGCAACTGAAACCTCTCTCTTTCTCTCTCTCTCTCTATCTCTCTCTCTCTCTCTCACACACACACACACACACACTCACTCAATGTTCAAACCAAGCCTATTAAAGAATACATGGAAGTTATTTTGGTGAAACTTTAAACAAAATGGTGAGCTTTCCTCCAAACCTCAGTAAACAACCAGCAGATGGTTTTGTGAAGATATCCTTTTTCTTGAAGCTAACACTTTCCATTATATTAATATATAATTTTAAATAAGTGTACACATGCTCAAAAGTGTGTGTGCACGTGTACACGTGCTTGCACATCTAAGAGCACTTGCTGCTCTTGAAGATGAACTGGATTCAGTTCCCAGCACCCATATAGATGGTGACTCATAACCATCATAACTTCAGGGATCTGATGTCCCCTTCTGATCTCCACGGTCACCATGCACACATGTGGTGCACATATATACATGCAGGCAAAATGTTTAGACACATAAAATAAAATAAACCATGTTAAAAATGTTTTCTTTCAAAAATGCTTTAAACATTTTAAGCTATTATTTTTAATTATGTGTATTGTGTGGATGTATGTGTGGGTATGTGCATTTGAGTGCAGATGGCCAATGAAGCCAAGAGCTGAAGTTGCATGTGGTTGTAAGCTACCCAATATGGATGCTGAAACTTGGGTCCACTACAAGAACAGTAACCACTCTTAACCACTAAGCCATCTTTCCAGCCTCTTCAAAAATACTTTAATGGAAAAAGAAGTTATAGCTTCGACAGCATTGAAGACTAGGACTATGTGGTGGTGTGTTCTTTATGCCTGAGTGGATAGAGAGAGGAGAGAAACGACTCCCTTCCAGGGACATATTTGCCACACAGAAGAGGATCTGGTTAAGCCTAGTCATTCCTTATAGGTTCAAACATCAGTTCCATAAGTTACATCTTGCCATTGGCCAAAGGGGTCGCCTAGTCCTCCTCCCTCCAAACATCAAAACTATCTCTATAATCTAATGGCAAAGTCCTATTATTGATGACAGAACTTTCAGCATACATGTCAGGAGTGAGAATGTTTACAAGATTCATAACCCAGTCTTATTAAAATATGCCTAAGGCAATATTTATAAAGAAAGGGTAGTGATACAGAATCACTCCTTCCAAGTCTCAGGGATCATTGCAGAAGAGGGTACAGAAAGATTATCAAGAGCCAAAGGCAACATGTGCTGGAACCCAACAGGACAGCTGCACGTATGAATTCAAAGATTGTGACTGCACACACCAAAGTTGTGCAAGCTCAACCCAGACCCAATCCCAGCCTGGAGAGAAGAGTTGGGTACACAGTGTCACTCCTGGTTACAGAATCAGTGGCGATGGTTAGCTGCTGGAGAGGGAGAGATAGGCTTCTCTTGTTGTAACCCTTTGAAGTTGACCACAGTCCAGTGGAAGACCACACAATCAAGAATATCTGGGCATCACAAATTGTGCTTGAAGAGTTTCAAAACAAACAAACAAACAAAAAAACTAAAAGGAAAGGAAAACAAAACAATGAAGCACACAACACACAATGTTTCACGAGGAAAAAAAGATGGGTAGACCTGGGAAGAAGTGAAGAAGGGAAGTAAATATGTTCAACACCAGTTTAAAAACAAAACAAAACAAAACAAAACTGAAACTCTGAAAGAAATAATATTTTAAAGAGACTTATAAAAATTGGGAGCTGGACTAGGAATACCTGGCTAGCTAGAGTTTACTCATAAGTAGCAAAGTTTAACTGATGGAAACGATGTTATAATCCTAGTATAAGAATAATACTTTGAGGATATCCAATTCCAGAAGGAAGGACAAATATGGAAAGGTGCCTAGAATAATGGGCAAATAAAACCACTGATAACTGGATAATAGAGCCTACAAAGGGCCCTTTGATATTACAAGGACTGGGCACCAAACACCTCTTTCCCTGTTGTGCAACTCAAGGACATCAGAGGGACCACAATACTTTCCCTAGAAGATAGATGGATATTATCACAAGATATTTTTAATTCTGATATAACAGAGATATGCCTTTTAAACTACATGAAAAGTAATGTGTACATATATTATTAATATATTATTCATATTATTACACTTGGGAGCTCTTGATGTGAGTCAGCGAATGACTCAGGATCTAAATCTTGCTTACATTAATGCTATTTCCATTGTAGCTTGCTCTAGCAATAAACTGTAGTATATAAGCCATGTTCTTGTGGGCCCTGTGAGTCTTCTTTACCAACCTAACCCTGCCTAATGCCCTCTTTCACCACCCTTAGTGCACTATTAGAAGGTAAGTTCCGTTTACCTGGAAGAAAGAACATTTTTCACTTTGTCTTAGTGAAAGCAAATCCAGAAGTTTTAGCTTTAATCAGACAACTCTATACTGTATCATATGACTATAACTTAGGATCAGGTTTCTGAGCAGTGGCAAATTATTCTCAATTTCTTATTGCATGGAAAATACTTGTCACATTTATCAAATGTCACATATTTAGCCCTGTGGTTTGGGCTCTCTCCAATCCCCTGTACACTAATAAACTAAATATACTTGCTTTGTTAGTAGATTTTTACTTTTGCTCTTGCAAGTTGGCTATCCTTTAAATGACAGAAGATGCACACTTATAGAGTGGCATCAGAACCACGGGAGAAGAAAGGAAAAGCTACATCATCTTCTTATACTTCCCCAGGCTATCGACCACACGAATCAGCTTGCAAATACTTTACACCAAGACTTTCAATTTTTCTCTGCTGCTCTATCAACTTTAACTTTTGTTTACACTGCACAGAAAATCACCTATAGACTCACACAACATAAAAATGATTATAAACTGGGGGCATCGTAAGCCAATGGTGATACTCATAACTTAAATAGAACATTCTCTGTAGTAGATAAAATGTATTATTTGGTTTCCTGTAATATTGAAGTTTGATAGAGAAGTTTTTATTTATTTATTTATTATTTTAAAGATCAGTTGCCTAATAGAGACGGCTAAGTATGTTCTCTAAGGGTTCGGAAATTCGATCTCTTCACTGACATCAAGAAATCACTGAGATAACATCACCAATTTCTGTTAATGTAAGATGCAATAGAAGTAGACATTGATAGGAAAAACTAGTCAGGGCAAGTTTCATTTGCTTAGGCCATGGACAATAGCTCTTTATCAAGCTTTTGCAGGTACAGGAATAAAAAAAGGAGCTAGAAGATAAACCTAAGCAAATACAAAATTTAGAGGAAGCTCTTAAATCACCTATTGAAAACTCACTAAGGAATTGGACCACACATGTTTTTCAAAAGTAAATGGATTGCCGAAACTTCTCGCTCTGTTCTCACTGCACATGGGGCCACAGTCTGCATGGTATTATCCATGCATTCTTAAGAATTCAGTACCTAATTTAGATAAATACACTCTAATTTTGCTATCCTTGAGTTTTTTTCAAATCAGAGTGAAGATCTGAAAAGAAATGCTGAGAATTTCAACTCTGCTTAACAGTGAAAATTCAACAAAATCATCTTACATTCAGAGTTAAGGTTTATTACAAGGTTATCACCTTAAATGGCTAACATGTTTTTTTAACAATATCCAACTCCTCCATGTTCCCAATGTTTACTAAAATTTTGACATATACTGAAAAGAAAGACAATGAATAGAATTCTTCTCTTTCACCATAAAAAATGCATAATGTTCACATGATTCCAGGCAGCGGTGGAAAAGGATAACAGTCATAAGACATTAGAGACATTTCCATCTAGTCTATATCTGAGTTTTGTCATAGTATAACCTGGAACAGCTGGTAACCTCTTTTGAACTTTTGGGATCTTACAGGAATATTCTATAGCACTTTATATTGACCAGTTCATAATTCTCCTTTTTATTAAAGGTGAGCAGTACCTCTGGGATGGGGCAGGGTCAAAAGAAGAAAAAAAAAGGCAGAAGACTTTCTCTATTCAGCCCCTTGACTCCACCCCACTCCAAACTCCTTTATGCCTGCTAGGATTCATTAACCAGGTCCCCAAGGAAATCCTAGGCATGCAGAGTCTTTTATTAGCTATTTAAACTTGGCCACTATGCATCAGAAAATGATAACATTGGGCTATCAGCTCTTAAGGCAATGGAATCTTCCGTTGGCTTTCATCCATGTATTCATTCTATGAAAACAGAAAGCTCTATTATTTGTTTAGTTTTATGTTAATTATTGGGAATATCAATATGAAAAGACAAGGAACCTATTTGACCTTTCCCAATAATTTCACTTCTAGGGCACTTGCATCATTATGTGACAACCCCATACCAGTAGTTTCTTGACTTTAGTACTACCCACTTCTGAGGACCTCTAGGTGTTTCCAAAGGACCTTGGTGGCCGAGGCTATTAGTCGTTCAGTGTTTCTCATTTCTATCTGCAAGTTTGAGGGATTTTAGTATTAGAAGGGAAGAGGCATGCATAACTCTAGCTTCTCAGTATCTTAATGTTCTAGTCTACCTCCATAAAAATTCATACCAATTCACTTTGTCACCTATTTAAATGGATACTTTAAAAATAATGGTCAGCAATATCTCCTTCTAGAATATAACTGCATGCTTTTCAGTTCCTTCACTAACTCTTCCTAACTTACCTTACCTCTTGATCCCTCTACCTCTTAGTTGTCAAATTCTACCAAAATTTTTAGCTTCTCCTACCCAACATGGCCTTGAAATACAACATTCTAACCACCCTTTTCCCCAAGCCGTCACAACCCTCACTTAGGTATCATCTGCTTATCCTAGGACAGCAGTATGCAGCTTTCTGGTTGCTGGCTGTTGCTAAAGGAAAATTGCACCACTAGAGATTGGTGCTGTTGTAGAAACACTCAGCCGACTGAGTTTCCCACTGCTGGTTTTTGACTTAACCTCCCTCTCGTTCTCCACAGTGTCTGTTTTATTACCTTCCACTGTTAACTGTGTCACAGGGATTCTCAAACTCCACAAAGAAAACCTTTGGTTTTATATGGGTTTCCATCGCCCTCTTGTTGCCAAGTTTCTTGGTTACCTAGAACCTGCATGTATCCTTCTCTCTGGTACTCCAGTAGCAGAGAAATGTACCTTCTTTTTGCCTGGCTCTAGTACACCTGCCCATAACTTGCCTGTTTTTATCCTGTCATCTTAAGTCAGTCATTTTTAATTCCTCAGTCATCTCCAATTTGCTATAACCTCTCTTTGCTCCCCTTTGCAACTAAAGTTCTCTAAGAACAGGCCCATACCAGTCATCAACACCTTTTGTTCACTTTTAAGATGCTCAGTGTATTATCTTCACCAAAGCTACTAAGGCTCTCTCTGTTGCTATATACAATGGGCATTGTCACCAACATCATCTGACCTTATGATAGGTTCCTCCTTTCTTTCATACACTGGGCACTATAACCTCCTGGATTTTCCTACGGAACTCTCAGACATGACTTTATACTCAGTTTTCATGGTTGCTTATCCTCTGTCCTAAATGACCCCTCCTGCCTCCCTCTCTCTCCCTCTGTGTATGTGTGTTGCTGTGCTATCTTAACCTTTCTATAAATCATTTAAGCAGTAGCTCCATGCTTTTAACTGATAAATATTGCTTGTATAGCTCACTCTACCTTTTACCAAACTCTGGTAGACAAGCTCCCTGTTCATACGGAAGCCCAAGTCAAGAATCCATGAGTCTTTCCTTCCTTGATTTGCCTTTGTCCTCCCCATCAAACAAATCACTAAGGTTTAGAGCATCTACCACCTATATATTGAAATGTTCCTCAATTCCTAGTCAAGCCACCATATTGCTGGTTTCAATTCAGTAACAGATCTCTTTCCTGCCCATGGTTCAACCCTCAATTCATGCTTTGTTTCCCAGCCAGAATGGTTTTTCAAAGTGAAAAATCCATCCATGCCATCCCCTTGCCAAAATCTCTTGAATGGCTCCCACTGACCTCTAAAGTCTTTAACTTGGGTTTTAAAAGCTCTTTGCAATCTGTCTCCTGCTTCTCTCTCCAGCCTAATATTTCACAATAGGCCTGGAATTCTGCAGAGTAGCCATGACGAAGTCATTTCAGTTCTTGAGTACCTTCTGCTCTCCTTAGGCCCCAGGCCTCAGAACACAGCCTTCCCTCCCTTTGACTAGAACACATGTGATGGGGCTGTTCCTGCAGACCCAAACCTACATGATCTCCACAACACAGGACCAACAATAGGATATCCAAGAGGAGTCCCAGTGAGGGCCCAGCAATGATAGTGTAGCAGAAACCAGAGGCCTCAAACCAGACCGATGACTCTTTGCAATGAACACTTGCAAGTAAAGCTATACGAAAAGGTTATACTGTGTGACTCACTGTGTCACACTGTGGTTTCCATGATGAGATTCTTTGCCCTTTTTTTCTTTTGTTTTCTTTTCTTTCTCTTAAATTTCATTTTATTTTGGAGGTGGGTGGCAAGGGCAGAGGACAGATATGAATGGGATTGAGAAGCATGATGTGAAAGACGCAAATAATAAATAAAGTTAAAATAAAAAAAGATCTCGCCAGGTATGGTATTGCTGCCTTTTATCCCAGTCGGCAGATCTCTGAGTTGGGAGCTATTCTAGCCCACAGAGCTAGTTTCAGGACAGCTAGGGCTACACATAGAAACCTGGCCTGGGAAAACAAACAGAAAATTAAATCATCTTTTCTCTATCATAACATTTGAATATTTTCATTTAAAGAAACAAAAAACACATATCTATGAACTTGGTTCAGATAATACTGTCATAATCCTCTAATATTAAATAGTCTTTATAAAATGAAGATATAATGGGAAAGGGGAGATAAAATAACTTTCATAAAGATAAATGTAGGGGAAAATGCTATTCATTTAACAAAACAAAATTTACTAATATCTTATCAATTTAACAAAAGTCACTGAACACTTGCAGAGGTAGTTATAATCCAACAAAACAATCTAGGCAGGTACTAAGCCAAAATGCTTTCAAGAATAAATTTTATTTGGCAAAATGACCTTGTGACTCAAGGGTGTAAACATGGTGAAAAATCTCCAGTCCTCATTCTTTAAGCAAAGAAAAAATTTCAAGGCCTTCAAACATTGGCTAATACTTACAGCAAAGGGCCTTCTGCAGTCTTCGGAGCTTCATGGCAGTCCTATAGGCGGAGAACCTGACATTATTCAGGTCAGCTGAAGAAAAAGGAGGGAGACAAAGACCATTTGTTATTTCATCAGAAAGCACAGAGGAAACCCCCGATGATTTGCCAACAGCTACAAAAGTGATAATAAGAAGTTAGAAAGAAACCTTGTGCTTATGCTCCGAGCTTTAGAAGGTGAACTTCTGTTCGCTTAGTGTCAAGGAAACAGCTCTTTGTGCCCTTGGACAGTGAGGACAGCTTAGTTTCCCTTCCAGGAAGGGCTACAGTGGCAGAGCCTGTGGACCTACCATGGACTGCTAGGTCCCCAGAGGGAAAAGGAGGCCATGCATTGTTTTTCTTCCTAGACTGTAATCTGCATCTACTGTAGTAAATCCTTGCTGTGCAAGATTAAAGAAAGAGAAGGAATACATTACTGGAATTGGTATAAGACCTGAAAACGGAAAGAACGCTATGCCCACATTTTCATATAAAAGGTCAGATGTTTACTGTGGAAAAGAAATTAAAGAAAGCTATAAAACTGAATAAATAAAGCACAACAGCCTACAACCATGGATTATATACTGTTAACATTCCAAGAATGTTTTATATAATCTGAATGTGTATGTGTTAATTGAAAGTAAAATGAATTTCAACATTTTTTTAAATTGACCTAAAATTGCATGTATTTGTCATATACGATATGATGTCTGAGGTAAAAAAAAAACACATAACATTATGATTAAATTTAAAGCAAACATCCTTATTATTTTGTGGTGAGAACACTTAATATCCATCCAGCATCTTTACATTTTCAACCATATATCACCATTAATTATACTCACGATACAACAGAATAATTTCTTAATTTTTCGAGCACTTCCTGTGAAAACTAACAGCATTTCAATGCCTCCCCTTCTTCCAGCCAACTCTTCCCATGTTTGCCCACCCTCTCTCAAATTCATCATCTCCTTAATTATTTTTACAGAACATATTTCTTGAACTTATTCCTGCTAAAATGTAATTTTGCAATCTTGGACCAGCAACTAGCATTATATTCATTTTATCTTTTATCTTTTAAAACTGTTTTTAAATTTAAATATATTTTTATCATACTCTTCTCCTCTCCCAAGTATTTCTAGATCCTCTCCCACTCCCTACCCACCCAACTTTAATGTTCTTCCTCAAAAAAAACAAGCAAAAACCCAATATAACAACAAAATCTCCCAAAACCAAAAAAACAAAATCACCCCCCAAAAAACCTACAAAATCTTAACTCTGAAACATGAGGGTTGCCCAGGAGTGGCTGATGCACCCAGTGTCACTCCATTGGAGAGAACTGAGTTCCCCTTCCAGTAGTTGTAACTAAGAGCTCAGTCATTAGCCTTTACACTAGTGGCTAGATTTTCATCCATTCATTCATTCATTTATTTTAAAATATAAAATTAAATATAATAAGATAAAACAAAATCTATCACATCAAAGTTGGACATGACAAACCAACAGAAGGAAAAGTCCCCAAGAGAAGGCACAAGAATCAGAGACCCACTCATTTGCTCACTCAGAGATCCCATAAAAATGCTAAACTGGAAGCCATAGTTTAGACACAGATGACCTGGTGCAGACCCATGCAGGCCCTGGCTTGCTATTTCTGTCTCCGTGAGTTCATATAAGCTTTGATCAGTTGGTTCAGAGGGTACTGTTCTCTTGGTGTCCTCCATCCCCTCTGGCTCTTTCACTTTTTCTGCCTTCTCTTCTGAGGGGTTCCCTGAGCTCTGAGCGGAGGGATTAGATGGAGACATCCCATTTAGAGCTGTGTGTTCCAAAGTTTCTCTCTCTGTCTCTCTCTCTCTCTTCTCTCTCTCTCTGTCTCTGTCTCTCTCTCTCATGCCTGGCTATGGCTCTCTGTATTTCTTCCCATCTGCTGCAGGAGGAAGTTTCTCTGACAATTAGCTTTATTGTCTAAGGTCTAAGTCTGACAATTGGCATGGACTAACAATTCAACAATTTAGGACACCATTTTCTATCTGTAAGTCCCTAAAAGTCAGGTCATCTAACAGGGGGCTATATTCAGACAGCACCCTTATGCAAGTCTGTGCAAGTGTTATCATAGCTACGTTTCTTTTCGAGAGTTTCTATGTGTGTATGTAGTTTGCATGTATGTATAAGCTTCAGAAACTCAGCTCCAAAAAGCTCCTTGAGAATTTTGCCACCAGTCCTATTTCTTAGCAACTTAATATATAACTGCTCTGTGACAAAGCAGAGCTAATACAGCCAGAGAACTGGCTGACAGACTGAATGAGTAAACAAACAAAAAGAAGACAAGAAGACAGTGTAACTGCCACAGACAAATGACATCCATACCACTGATCCTAAGGAAGGAAGCAGTAATATTTTCTCTATATCTAAGTCACCTAAATCAACATTATTAGCTTTGTGGTCTGTGCAGAAACCAAACATATTGGCCTACATTTAAATTAGAGGGAAGAAAAGAACATTTATAAGTTATTTCAAATTATTCAGCATAATTTTTTTAAAGACTGGCCAATACCAAATAATGGAAAGACCACGAAACAACCAGAGCACCTATAGAGCTCATAGGAATACAAAACAATACAATTTTGGAAAGTTATATGAGCAGTCTCTTTCTTTTTCTTTTTTTAACGATTTATTATTTTTATTAATGTGTCTGAGTGTTTTGCATGCTCGTATGTCTATATATCCTATGCATGTCTGGTGCCTACAGAGACCACAATAGAGTGTCAGATCCTCCGGAATTGGAGTTATAGGTGGTTGTGAGCCACCATGAGGGTGCTGACAACTGAACCTGGATCATCTGCAAATGAAGCAAATGCTCTTAACCTTTGAGCCAACTCGCCAGTCCCAGATTAGGAGGGTCTTATGACATTAAATATACATATATATTATGACCAATATTAATTAATATTTACAAAAAATAAATAAAGTACATGTTCACAAAAAGCCTGGAACATGATTGTCCACAGATTCATTCATAACATCCCCAAACTGGACTGGAAACAAAGCAGTAGAATAACAAATAATCAGCCTGTGCTAGTCACTTAAGAGATACTGACATAAAAGGAAAATAATTACAGAGAATGTAACAAAACATCAATCTAAAAGCCATGCAACTGGCTTTTACATAAAACTTACATAAATAATTTTGAAAAAAATATAAAACATGCTAAATCTACCTATGGACAAATGGTAAACTACCATGGTGTGGAAGTGGACATTTTTACTCAAAGGAACCAAGAGATATAACTGAGGTGGTTAGAGTATGTATTGTGAGTGGTGTAGGGCGATGTGACTTCATGTTTTCCAAAACTGTGTGTTTAAAATGGAAGTGTTTTATGGTGTTTAAATTATGCTCTAATAATGTCAATTTTAAGAGTGAAAAAACTACTTTCATGTATACAGTACAACATGATGTATGCATATGTTAGTTTAAGCCACACTACAGAGGCGGTCAGTTGTCTTAATCAGGAATGCATACTCTGGGGTGGCTGGTTAGCAATTAATCAAAAAGCCTCACTCAAGAGGCGGCCACTGTAAAGTGTTGCAGCTATATTTAGCTCCTATTACTCTGGGGATTTCATTAATTAACATAAGTAATGTTAGATAGGGTAGTATTGTTCATACTAGTGGTAAGCAAAATATGAACACTGTTGAAGAAGATTTAGAAACATTGTCTGCCATTATATCAACAGGATCAAAGACCATTCTAGCAGATCCTACATTGTTAGAAATGGTACCCTAAACTGGACCCAACACTGTCTAACTGTGGCCCACTGGATTCTTGGTTGCCTGACAGAGTCCGTACTATGAGATCAATGGTTTTTCAAATGTGAATACACCTGGAGAGCTAGTCCTAAAACACATTTCCCAGTCCCTCACTCTAGATTTCCTGATTCTATAGGTCTGGGGGAAAGCCTGAGAATGTACATTTCTAACAAGTTTCCATGGACCACACTCTAAGAACCATTGCATTGAAGGACTGTGGTTTACGCAGGCTCACCAAAGGCACTCAAAACAGCACAGCTAGTATTTGGCTGTGCTTTTGGTACAAGCTGTAAGGTTATCTGGTACCCACTGCCTAATGTTCCTATGTGACAGTGCTTCTTTGGGCACCCACTTTCATTATAATTTGGCAGCCAAAACAGGAATAAAAAGGAAGCTGTCAGCTACATTCTTAATAATCCCTTATTCATCTTACCCCCAACATCACGGTTTTTTCCCCTTAGTCTCTTTTCCCCAGTCAGCACTGCTTAGCTTTGAAGGTGTTCTGGACAAGTTTATAGTAAGAGTCATCTTGTGGCATTAAATGGATTCCTGCCCTGCCTCCAGCACTCAGAGTTTTCATATATTTACTACTATGGATTTTACACACTTATGATTGAGGACTTTAAGCTCTCTATAAAGTTAGCTGTACAAAGACATAGATTCATACTTTGGGTCAAATACAGGCCACATTTCCCTTAAAAACATTCAGTGGCCATTTGTAAGGCATGAGAGCTATCTACCAAGCAATCATCGCAGTCGAAGACACTGGCACAGCACTCCCCTCCCCATTTTTCTTAATCCTCCTTTTCAACTGACTCTCAACTCACTGGCTTTGTTTCCTTCTTTCTTCTTTCTGGAGTACAACCAAAGACTCTCTCTTATGTCCCTAACTCCACTCCCCTTTCCAATTGTTCAGGTTCTATTCAGAACTCAAAAAGGGGGGGGGAAATGAGGTCAGACACTCCATCCAACTCTCACAGAATTCCTATAAAGAATTGGCATCTTCCAGAAGCTAGAGTTCCAATTGGGAAGGCATGGATGATATGATTTGTTTGGGGTGTGGCTCACTGTGGGAAAGTATCAAGAGACAGGCATCTGGAACATTCTTGCTCTAGCAGAGCTTTCAGCTTCCCTAAAGCAGTTCTTCTAAGTCTTCCTAATTATGACACATCCAGCCTCTAGCTAATCCTTCCTGACACCCTTCCATTGTGCCTTCAACTTATTGTAATGAACAAAACTTCTGCCATCACATTTCTAAGCAACATAGTCCAAACCATTCTCAATCAGGGATGCAGGAATGCCAGAAGAAAATAGCAGGGAAAATGGTTAGTTTCCAAACAGGGCTACAAGCCATACGAACTTACACCCAGTAATCATCAGTGAATTCAGTAATCATCAGTGAATTCCAACATATTTCTGGTGCCTAAAAGTCCAACTAGGGAGTTAACTATGCTGTTTGAGTCTGCTAAGGATCTGCAGTCCTGCTCCCTCTGGCTTACAGCTGGAAGAGATAAGTGCCTGCCTCATGAAAGCATGTAGGATGCCCAAGAAACTTCAAGATGCGACACAGCTGTGAACTGTGTGAATCTATCCTGAGCTGAAGCTCAGGGATGACGGCCTTGCTAAAATATGCGAAAGTTTCAGAATGCTAATAAAGCCCCTCAGTCCCATGGCCCAGAAGAGGCTATCTACTTCCCTTGGGAGCTGCCAACTCGGATCCAAACTGTAATGAGGTCACTAGCTCTCCCAGCTGGAACTCAAGAGAACTGAGACTATCCAAGAAGCTACCCATGTTTCCATGGCAGCTGGTAGAACGCACACTTCAGAAGGATCAAAATGCTCAGGATCAAAACATTGCTCTTCCTGACTTGGATTAGTTTTTACTTCTGGGCTGTTTCTAACCCAGGAACAGAGAGAGTCTAGAAGCAATGTCTTCAGTTTTTCAAGTTGAACTGCCAACTACTGAAATGATGGCCCACTCACTCTTTTGTTGTTTTTTGCTTTTTTTTCCAGACAGATCCCTCTCTGTCATGGAACTCACTCCATAGACCAGGAAGACCTCAAACACAGAGATTCTCCTGCCTCTGCCTCCTGAGTGCTGGGATTAAAGTGTGCCATCATATCCTGCTCATATTTGAAAACAAGTAACAGCTTTTCTTTTTCTTTCTTCCCCACATTGTTTAGCCTGTGCACTTCTCTTGACTCTGGTAAATACTTCTGTTTTATTGTTTCCCCCTTTATTCTGTGGGAGGTGACAGTGGGAGTGTCAAAAAGAAAAATGGCTGATCAAGCTGTACTTGGGATCTATACACATTGGGCATGCTCTTGCAGCAGTAGCAAAGAACCGTGTAGCACACTAAAGACATGGTGGAATAGAGAAGATAGTACAAGAAGAGAGCATTAAACCCCTTCGTCTCCAATCACTCCCCATTCCTGCCTTCTAACAATACTACTCTCTCAGACTAAACTGGAGTCTAGAATCTCACACACCTTGTATTATAATCTACATTTTCAAGGGCTTGAGGAGCCTTTCTGGAAAAGTTTGAGCAGACTTATCTATTAGTAGAAAGAATAACAACCTCATAAACATAATGAATAGAAAGAGTTGTCTGGCTAAAAAGATTATTCCAACAGATAAATCAGTATTGTGGTTTCTGGATATATATATATATATATATATATATATTAGAGTGTGTATGTATGTACATATATACATACATATTCTAGTACCCAGAAGAAATTTAACCTAATTATACCAGGTGATCCTGAGTAAAAATTAAGATTGAAATGAAGTATAATTAATTCATCAGTGCCTGGCAGTTAATGTGCATCCAACTAGTGTCTACTTGAATACTCTTCCAAACTTTCAAAACAAGATAAAATAAAACAAAATATCTCTAACTTTATTATGGGCTCTCATTATAAGTAAATGGCAAGTTTATTATATGATACTATATTCCTGATTCCCTAGCTTCATTCTTTCCCTAGAATGTTCTAATGGAGTCTGTGCTGAAAGTATTATTTTTGCCAGCCCAGACTCACCAGAATGAACAAGAACCACAGGCCTTAATGAAGCTTAACATAAACTCAGTAATTGAAATCATGTTGGGCTTAAAAGCAAATCAAGTCAAGATATAGGCTTCAGAAGTTTAGAATTATTGAAAACTCTGAACATCTTGAAGAACAGATTAGGAATTTTATACCCTCCCCTTCTTGTTCTGAGTCTTGGATACACCCATTCTACTGACCTATATATCCGGAACCCTTTGAATTTTTGCATTTTGAGACAGGGTCTCACTGCAATGAGCAACACTAGCCTGGAGCCTGCTGTGTGGCCCAAACAGACCTTGAATATGCAGTCTTCCTGCCTCAGCCTCCTATACTGTGGAGATTACATGCTTGTGCCTCCAGAAATACCCTGGAATATACCTTTAAACAATCAGGAAAAAGAGGCCCATTAACATATTACACATGATCTACAATTTTTAGATACATGCTAAGAGAAAGAGTGTTTTCTTCTTCCCATGGTCCAGTGGATAGTCCTACACACATACTGGCATCACTAAGTGGGTTATAAAAAGAGTACATGCAATTGGGAGGGGAAAGGGTGTTTTGTGCAGAAGTTGGAGAGAGAAAAGGGAGTGGATTTGATCAAAGCATATTATTCATTGGCAAACAACATATAAAATCTGAAATCTTATAACTACATCACCCATAGGGCTTTTATGGGAATGTAATACAGGCAGGCCTGACACTCTCCATTTTCTCTCCTGGACCTCTTGAATGCTGGGACTGGAGGAGCGTGCCACTATACATGACCAGTTTAGATGCTATAGAACTTCTTAGAAGACTCATCCATATTTTTGCCTATTCTCTCAACACTTAGTGAGCATGGTAGCTTAGATGCTTCACTTTCTTGAAGCAGAGTGGTCATGATAACATACAGAAGACCATGGCCTACAGTCTGGGCAAGGACACAAATAGAACAGCATTTGAGATGGCTAGACCTATAGTAATGGCAATGAAGGTGCTAACATTCCAATTATGAAAAACGTTTTAATCACAAGACCTTCAGGAGACCCTCCCCTGCGATTCTGATTAGCACCCCCTCCCACCAAACAGCACAAAACAGGATTTATGAGAAAAACAAAAACCTGACTGAAAGCAGAAGTTTTCAGTGCTGGAGAATTCCATGAGTTTGCTGTTCTTGTAAAGAACTCCAGTGAGCACGTTTATTCACTGAAGTAGACTTAATCTTTCTTTGGTGTATCAGCTCCCTCCTTATTTTAGGGTAAATAACTGTTTCTTTTAAAGTTTCTAAAGTAAAGTCACGAAGCGTGCTATGTATGCCAGGAGCCATGCAAAACAAATGGAATACACTGATAACCAAGACAAAGCATGGCCCTCCTTGACACTCCAGTCTACCAAAAGAGTAATTACATATTCAGGCAGTCTGTGAAAGGGGCCTGAGGAAAGTCACAAAAAGCTTGTACACGTGGGGAAACAAGCCTTTTCGAAGAAAGTTGAAGCAAAGACCTGAAGGACTCCGAGAAGGAGCCAGGTGAGGGGTGGGTAGAGCAAGGCAGGTTAATAGTTCAGCACATGCAAAAAATAGCTCTGAGGCAGAGAAATGTGTGGGCCACAAGGAATCTATGAAAGCTAAGACTTCTGAAATCACAGAGAGTGGGAAGGAAGAGTAACCTTGTGCGCTTAGATAAACTCACATTTGGGCCCTGCACCTCTTTAACAAGGGACTTAGGGTATGGGATGTCTAGTTAAACACAACAGTGTCTCTTCTCATTGATGAAACTCTATGAGGGCTGACATGGTAGAAATGAAAAATGACATTTATCCAAAAGGGAAGGAACAAAACCGGAGAGGAGATAAAGACAGATCAGAGCTCCTGTATCTTGGAAACCTAAAACATGATCTGAGGGTAGCCAATTTAGGAGACCAGAGGAACACCACGTGAAATTAATGAGGCAGGACTGGAGAAGAGATTGGGAGAAGCTAGTGAAACACATACCAATTTATATGCCCGAGAACTCCAAAATTATGACATTTCAGGTTTCTTTCAAAGCTGAAAATATGTGGCTTGAATATAAATCACGGAGCCCAAAACACTAGCCTCGAAAGCACTGCAGCCAAGCATCCTAGCCACCTGCTGCTTAACTACAAGACAGAAATGGAAATCCGGACCTCCCTGAGAGACGTGACATTGAAGGGGGGGGGGTCAGGGAATTAAAAGCCAAGATGAACACCTGCTAATTCAGCACTAGGAAAGACAGTAAATCTTTAATTTCACTTCCTGCCATTTTCCCTTCTGTCATCTCATTTAAAAAAACAAAACAAAACAAAAAAAAACACTGTGTCATATGCCACCCTTGACTGCAGAAGGAACTTGAACTTCAGCAAAGTATCCAGCCATTAAATTGGGCAATTCTGTCATTCTTGTTTGTCAACATTCTTCTTTGTTTGTTTGGTCTTTTTCTTGATATTGGGGAAGGGTCCGAGGCTTTGGTGAGGATAGGCCAGAGCTGTACTACTACCTGCATGCCTAGTCGTGACATCATACATTGCCTTTTCGTCCCAGGTATGAAGCCACACCAGATCAACATTCTTTCCTTGTAGCTGACAACTATCCACACGACTGGCAAGAACGACGACACTGTGTTACTTCTCTGGCTTAGGATTTTTGGTCACTGTTTCCTTGGTTTTCTCAATGCTAACCGTGGGTAACTCAGTCCCTTAAAGGCCTCTCAGAACTACACTGCCTTATACATTTACTCCAGTCTCCTTTACCTCCATTCGGAACTTCTTTAACTAATTGTAGCATTGTCTCTCCAGAAGTGAACACATTGTAGATTCTCAAGGACATAGCCAGTGTAACAAATTTTACCCTGAATAATAAAGATATTGATCAAACAGGGCCAAATATGATGGACTTTAATCTCAGCACTTGGGAGACAGAAATGGATCTCTCTGAGTTCAAGGACTGCCTGGTCTACACAGCAAGATGCTGTCACCCACAAAAAAGAATGATCAAATATGACTTAGGCTTAGTTTGTATACCTTTTTAAAGCTTTCCAGAACCAAATTTCACAGAGGATTTTTTTTAATGTTGTGCCCTAACTTTTTTAGACTTCACAAGCATATGGTTGACACTACCTATTTTGAATTTATCATCCTCTTTCACAGTTGGAGGATTTGCAGAAAACTTGCTTGAAATGATGAAAATAAACAGCAGTAAATTTCCTCATCTGCTTTAATGCTAACATTATCTTGCTGCCTTTCCAAATTTACAATGTCAACTAAATTTTCCAAACTGCCTAGCATTCCTCCCCGGATGGCACCTTTTCAACTTACTTATTTCTACACTGTTATCTCCCAAGATTTCAAGAGACAGTGCTTTTCCTGATACAGCAATTTTGCTATTTCTCAAGTAACCAACCAGTAAGATCCAAGACTAGAACATGGCTGCATCCAAGGTCCAGATTTCTTTTCATGTCTTTCACTAGTTGGTTAATGCCTGGTCACCTGTCCAACCCTCTTTTCATGATTTACTGATTTCCTGTTGGCCAGCTCTCTGTTGGAACCTGTAAGTCTGACAACAGGAGCCCACATTCATGTATGACAACAGTGGTCCTTCAGTTCCCATCTGGCCACCTTCAGTCATTTAAATTTACAGCTTGGCTCTAGGAGGCCTTTAGTTTTACACACTCATCTCAGCCAGTCCAGGGCTTTGCTCTCTCCAAAGCTTCAGACTTTCTCGCCAGCTAGTTTGTGTTGTTTTCAGACCCACGCAAAGTCCTTACTGTAGAGTCCTTCCAATAACTAGCTATTTGCTGGCTTTCATTCAAATTCGTCTGTGGAAACAGCTGTCAGAGACCTCCTAACCTTTCCAGCTATCAGGTTTTTTTAGGCTGCATTTTTTACTAATGCACTCGAAGGGAATGATTATGTCACCAAAAGATTGCTTCTGCGCTGTTTCCCTGTGCATCCGAAGTCAGTCTCCCAATGGTGTTTCATTAAGTGGAAATTATACAATTTACAATATTCAATTACACAACATTTGAGTCTGCATATTAAGTTCCAAGGTTAAAGATTCACACTTGAATTCACAACTCTTGTTGTGATGAGCAAAATGGGAGAAAGAAACCAGCCAAGCAGTTTAGGGACAGGGACTTCAATTCTTATCCTTGCCAGAAACTGGAAATGTCCTGGCCAGATGCCAGAAATTCCAAAACTGTTTTTGAGGGCTTTAGTTCCTGGTGTGGTTTCTTGTTATCTTTCTTCACAGATGCCTGGAAGCTAGTCCTGTGGGTAAGGCTGGACGGTCAGTTTAGACAAGACACCTGTGGGTAGGCCAACTGCACCGACCAGTTCATGGCTTCCCCCGCCCGCATGCCTCAACCAAGAAAAGCCTTATTAACTCCTAAACAATGACCCCTGGTGGTAACACTTTTCTTGGGACCTGATCTTCTCATATAAGAACACGGCTTTGTTCCTTTAAGCTCTTACCTAGAAACCTCTAATAACTCCTTTCAAAAACTTCACCTTTCCTGTGAAGTACAGCCATTGACTTAGGGAGACAAAGTATTAGGGAACCACTGGTAGGGATGGCTTTGGTGGCAACTAATTTTCTGGGACTCCAGATCCCTTCTTACTAAGGTGAGAAAAAAAGTCATTGCTCCAGGGACCCCATATTCATGAGAATATCAGAGTAAAAATGGCGTTAGACAATAGCACAGGTGGGAAAGAAAAAAGCTTATCTGGGCAAACAGAAAGGGGGAATCTAAACAAAAAACCCAGTTCAAGTCTGAATATCAGCAAGAACATGAAGGAATTTCCAGCCATTGAGCACAGTGCAAGACTGCAATTGGAAATTTCCCAATAGGAAATATCAGAGATAAGAAATTCTAACTCACCCTAAATAGCAGGATTCTTAGTGAAGTCAGGGCAGGGTGATCAGTATCACCCAGCAGAGTAGAAGAGGAAGGAAAACCCTCATCAGATACTGAGAATGCTAAAATGCCTGAGCAGGATTCTGGATTTTGTCAGGAAGTACACAGAGGGGCTGCGGAGAAGACACAGAAGCCTTCCTAAGATTTGGTCAGGGAAAAGAATCCATACCAAAACACAGATTGCCACATAAAGGGAACTTCCAGTGTGGAATAGGTAGTATTCCAGTGAACGTTTTTAAGGTTGATAGAACTGAAAATTTTCCATATAAGCTGTGTTATTTATAAAACAGTGATTAATGTCTAAGCCCACAAGGCTTATTTGAGGTAAGCTTAAATACTGAATATATAATAAAAAATCTAATCTGATACAATACTGATAAAATTATAGTGACTGATAGAACACATTGGAAATCACATTTTATTTTCATTGTTTTTTTGGGGGGAGGGGATGGTGGGTCCATACCTGTCTTTGCTTCCTGAGTGTATGGATTAAAGGCATGTTTATTTTCTGGAGATTTTTATTTTTATGTGTATGACTGTCTTGCCTGATTGTATGTCTGTGAACCACGTGTGTGTGGTGCCTGCAGAGGCCAGAAGAGAGCATTGGACCCCCTGGGATTAGAGTTATAGACAGTTCCTATCTGTCATATGGGTGCTAGAAATGGAACCTGGGTTCTCTGAAAGAGGAGCCAGTGCAACCACTATACTCTGTCTCCAAACTTGTTATGTACATTTCTTAAAGAAGATGAAGTCAGGTGTAGGGGCACACACCTTTAAACACAGGACTCAGGAAGCAGCTGCAGGAGGATCTTTGAGTTCAAGGTCAGCCTGGTCTACAGAAGTGAGTTACAGACCATTCAAGGATATAAAGATAGACCCTCTCAGAAAACAAAGGAGGAGCAGGGACGTGGTGGTACATGCCTTTAATCCCAGCACTAGGGAGGCAGAAGTAGATAGATCTCTATGAATTTGAGGCCAGCCTGGTCTACAAGGTGAGTTCCAGGACAGCTGGGACTGTTATACAGAGAAACCCTGTCTTGAAAAACCAAGAGAGAGAGAGAGAGAACAAAGGAAGAGGAAGAAGAAAAGATGAGCTAAAAAGATTATACTGCTTTAATTTAGCCCTGACGTCTAGGACAATAAATAAAATGGTGGTGCTTGCTAAGGGTTTAACAACATCAAATTGTAAAAGATCTTCATTCTGGCTTTTGTTTGGCTTAATATGTTGGTGACATCAATTCTACATTTGATTTTTCTTCAAATAATCTAATTTTCCACTGCTATGGGTGAATCATCAGAATTCTCTTGTTTATTTCTTATAGCCTGGCCTGAATCTTCCTTGTGGATACACACCTAAGACAGGTATGAAGATTACCTTCGGGAATCAAAGAACTGAATTAAAGGGAGAAAGAAACAATTTGCTAAAGAGAGTGCTTACTAGCGAGAAAGACATTTCATGTTCAATTGATTGCAGCACATACTGTAGCTGACTGGGTTATCTCAACATCCCTTCCTGAATTCTTTTGCTCTAACCTTTCTCTACTGCAAAGGCTAGATAATTTCAGTTTACTAATACAGGCAAGTAATGACATGCAAACAGCTTTGGCCAATGTGTAAGAAGCTATATGAAGGGAAGAAGTTACCAGACCAAATTAAAAGACAATCTCAGAGATGTAAGTAATTTCTCTTCCTAGCCCTCATCCTGAACTGCTGAGACTAAGGATTTATCTCCCTTGTAAAATGCTTGCCAAGCATGTGCAAGGTCCTACCATCTATTCCCATAATCAGAAAATAAACAATGCCGTAAATTGCCTTAAATTGCCTTAAATTGGTATAGGAGAACAGACAAGGGTCCTGGTTCCTGGTAACACCAAAAGACTCTTCCACTCTTTCATGGATGTCTATTGTCCGTCTCAACACTTCTGCTTAGGCTAAGGGGACAGATTCACTTATCCTCTGCAGTCCTTGAGACAGAGAAAAGAAGTCAGCAGTAAATGGATCAAAGCCTCTGGCCTAGAAACTAAATGGCGACATTGAGGCAGGTCAGCGTAGCAGTTAATTAATGCTTGAAATTCTTTTATGAGAAGTAGGCAGGATATGTTTCTAGAAACAAGTAGATTGGGAAGGTATGAATGAAACCCAGGCTCTTGCTTATACTAGGCTTATACTATGTCACCACTGAGGTGCAGCCAAAGTCCTTAGCCATCACTTTTGAATGGGATATACGCAAGTCCAATTTTTCCCTAGATTTAAGATAAGTATTCAAAATTAAAAATATACAAGTTATTTTTCTAGATATGAATGAAAACTTACAATTAACCAAATTTCACTTCACTCTTTAGACATATGCATATGCTAATCTCTACGATAGCACACACAAATCAAATAGTATTTCACCTTCGGATAGTATTATTCCAAAAAAATTCTGGTGACTTTCAACTATTCATATGTTTCTGTTTTGGACTTCAGATTTACGTATGGATTTGTTTGCTTGTTTGTTTGTTTGTTTGTACTAGGGACTGAACCAAGAGGCCCAGATATGATAAGTGCAGGTTCTATCACTGAAGCAAGCCTTCAGCTCTGAAACCCTATGTGAAGGTGACAGGACATTGCCTTCTTAATCTCAGGACCAGGAAGCAGTGGCAAGTGGGTCTCTGAGCTTAGGGCCACCCTGATCTACATCATGAATCCAAAGATAGCCAAACCAAATATGTAAATAAGTAAATAGACAGACAGACAGATAGATATAACTCTAACATTTTAATCTAATCTTTATCTGATAGTATAAGTTTCAAGTTCTGATGAGTGATTAGCACCCCTGCCTACATCCCCCTTATTCCCAATATCAGCATACTTTCCTTAATAATCTCTTCCAATATTTTCATGAATAAAATGGATGCCAAATGAAGTTTGGCCTAAATTGTCATGGAGAAAGCAAATTTATTGCAAAACAAAACAAAACAAAAAAATCTTTACAAGATTTCTGCCTTGGGCTAGTACTCACACTTTAATCTTATTAAGGAAAATAAATGTTTTTTGTTGTTATTGTTATTGTTGATAACTGGAAGAAAATCTGTCAAATATTTAACCATGAATAATTAGTGTAAGATAATACACAATATGATAATTAAGATATAGGAAAATACTAAAAGAGTTTCATTCCTTTATTTTGCATACTCTCAGTGAGGAAAGAAAAGCTGAGTACCTCAAACTGTCCATACATCCAAAGGACTAGGCACAGTGTGCCATATATAAATAAAGTATGTGACCAACAATAATGCTTTATTTGCAGAGCTATATTTTAATTTTTCTGGAAACTAAATACTAGTGATTAGATTTTGCTAAAGTCACTAATTTATAAATCATAAGTTAAAAAATGACCAAACACTTACCAACTGCAGTTATTATGAAATTTAATTAATGGCAGGATCTTTACTTTACACATCATTAGATATCAGATTGTCCTGTCCTCTGACACAGAACAAGATGTTTTTAATAAAGGATACCCCCAAAGTTCCATTTTCAGATTTCTGTGTATCTGTACAACACCCCTGAATCTAGAAAACAAGTCCCCTTGCCCTCCTTCCTCTTTCTCTACTTTCTCTTCATCGCTGCCTTCCTCCCTACTCCCCTTGTGATTGAACCCAGGGTTTAGGAACCTAGAGGTCACACATGCTCAGCACTGTTCCATTCCATGCATTCTTCTACCTCATCTCAAGACTTCACCAACTAAACCCTAAGGCGCTACTGACAAAAACTGCAGCATCTCTTCCCTTCACCAGTCCCATTGGAAGAGTTCACTTAAGGATCACACCCACTCTTGAGTTTCCCTGTCCATAATAGATTCCCCTTGCAACTTCTGGTGACCATGTTAAAGTTTCCACTGCTAGCTTTGCTTATCTCATATTTGACAGAGATGTGAGACCATGATGTGGGATTCCCCTCTGTGTGCTGTGAATACCAATGGTTAATAAAGAAACTGTTTTGGACCTGTGCAGGGAATAGAGCTAACTGAATGCTGGGAGGAAGAAGGTGGAGTAAGAGAGAAACCATGTAGCCCCACCAGAGATCAAATACCACAACCTTAGCCGGTAAGCCACAGCCACATGGCAATACACAGATTAATAGAAATGGNGATGTGGGATTCCCCTCTGTGTGCTGTGAATACCAATGGTTAATAAAGAAACTGTTTTGGACCTGTGCAGGGAATAGAGCTAACTGAATGCTGGGAGGAAGAAGGTGGAGTAAGAGAGAAACCATGTAGCCCCACCAGAGATCAAATACCACAACCTTAGCCGGTAAGCCACAGCCACATGGCAATACACAGATTAATAGAAATGGGTTAAATTAAGATGTAAGAAATAGCCAGTAAGAAGCTAGAGCTAATGGGCCAAGCAGTGATTCAATTAATACAGTTTCTCTGTGATTTTTCTGGGGCTAATCGGCCGGGAACCAACAAGTGGACTTCCTAACAACAGGACTACACCTCATTTCTTTGCTCCTTTGCTTCTCTTTTCATATACATGCTCTCTCTGTCTCTGTCTCTTTGTGTCTGTCTATTTCTTTCTCTTTCCTGGTCTGTTTCTGGTGATTTCATCAGACACACAGTATGGCCATGATGTGCTCACATCACTAGATTAGTCTTTCTGATCTTTGACTTGAATCTACAGAACTGTGAGCCAAAGTAAATGTCTCCAGCCAGGAATGGTGGCAGTTGGCTGTAATACCAGCCCTAGAAAAGCTAAAGCAGGAGGATGGTGAGATTGAGTACAGCCTTGGCTACAGTATAAATACAAGGCCCGCCTATGAGATTTTATATATATATATATATATATATATATGAATAGAAAAACCCTATATCCATAAAAAGCAAACAAAACCAAAATAAATCTTTTTACCTAAGTAGTCCAAGTCAAGTATTTGATTACAAGGACAGAGAACTGACTAATATAGCTGATAATCCAATCAGCATGAGGGTCATAGACATGACCCTAGAAATAGCATGAATCAGGGCAGGTCAAAGGATGAGATGTGTGGGGAGCAACTGAGCCATCAGAGAAATCCTTGCAAAGGAAAAAGTAGGACCATAGGGAGAGAAAAGGTGGCTACTGGGGTGGCACAGTGACAAGGAAAGTAGCTGAAGCACTAATGATGAAATATTTTGCCTTTCTTCCTTAGAAATGCCTGCAGTGAATGAGTTCTCAGAAAAGAAGACTTTGTTCCTACAGAAACAGCTAGCTGAGTTCTGTCAGGCGATGAAAGACTAACAGGCATTCTGATGGTCAAGGAAGGATCTGACTTGAGGACCTATAACCACCGTTTATAACACATTTTATTCCAAGTTGAAAGCAACTAACTTACAAATAAACTCTGGAGCACAGCCCAAGGGTAAGTTCATAGAGATCTAAATCTTTCCTCGTCCGGAAATGTTCCTCCCTGACTGCTGAGGGATTCAAGAGACAAACAGGAAGGAAATTCTTTATCTGGCTTTAATTTGTCTCAAACTCCTAGTTATGAGTGGTTCGGAGGCTATGTCATATATATATAATCATTACATAACTGATTGTATATATTCAATATATACTTTAGAATTTGAATAAGAAATGAAAAAGATGTAGCACCTTACAAGTAAAAATCTCTAATTTAACATTTTCGTCTTCCAAATATAACTTGTTTCCCATTTATCTAGGAGGCAGACTAAAGCCAAGCCTTTCCCCTCACACAAAATCCCTTCCCTGACAGAGCCAGAGAACAGAGTACAAAGGCTCATTTCCAAACCTATTCCTTGGGCTTAAGGGCTTCTAATTCCTCCCTATTTGAACAAAAGAACTCATGAATTCATTTAACTGGCACAAGCATCTAATAAAAAACTAATTTTCCAGAAGATAGTCGGGTCTCATTTTCCCCCATTACAGTAGTTCCTGGATCCTAGGATCTTAAGATTCAGTTACTTCTAAACCAACCTGACATATAGACATGTACATCTGAAATGTATGGTGTCCTAGAAGTTAGAAAATATGGATATAATTTTTTAATATAAAAAATGACAGCAGTGCAAAAGCTGAATTAAGAAATCACATGCCATACACTGCTATAATGTGTCAGCATATAAAATAACTCATCCTTTCTGTACCTAAGATGAAAATACTAATTTCTCATTTGCATAACAAGTTGTTTGTAAAGTTGTAAGACTGAATTCACATTTATAAAACTTTGAATGCTTGTCCCCTCTGATTTAAAGGCCATTAGTTGCTGATATTAGCCAACCTACATTTATTTCTGGGTTCTGTCTTCTACAGGTCCCAAGATTATTTTTCACAGAATGAAGTTTTACTCACAATCTATAAGTCAGCTTCTCTACAAAAAGGAAAAAAAGCTCTCAGCTTAGTAAAAAGGGTGACAGTGTCAATGAACAGAATACTACATCTATTTTATTAATAATATATTAAGAATAGCATAGTTTAATATGTGTGTGTTTATCTATAGAAGGAAACAGAAACTGTATTTCTAAACTGGGCATGGTGGCACAGGCCTTTAATCCTAGCACTCTGTAGGCAGAGCTGGGCAAATGCCTGAGTTCAAGAAACCTTGGCCTACATAGAAAGATCCTGCCTTAAAACACAAACTTCAAAACAATACATTACTAGCTGACTCAAAGTAGTATTGCTTGAGGACTGAAATCAGGAGTACGAGGGGCTTTACTTACTATTTTCTTTTAATGTATTTTTTAATCAGTGTATTTTGCTTTTGAAATACTTAGTTAACGCCGTCTTCTTTTCTACCTTCTTTGACCTTTGATTTCTTCCAAATTCTTGTTTTATTCAATGTCTTCCAGGAAGGCACTGCTATACTATGGGAAATATGAATGAGACTCAAAGCCGATAGGTTCTAGTTACATCTTTCTGTAACATAACTGTGGTGATGAGTATCATTTATTTGGAGGTTTATTCTATATTAGTAAGAAATACCTATACTCTCATCTAATCATGTCTGATTTGATATCATTATCTTAATCAAACGTCTAAGAATTAAGAATCAAATCCATGTGATCCTAAGGCCATTTTCCCAGGATACTTAGTTATGGCCTCAACTTCCCTAAGCTTTAGTTTCTTCATTTCTAAAATACATAATAATAACACAGTATCTATTCTTAGGGCTGTTACAAAACTAAATGAAATACTGTCACCTTTAAATTTCAGACAACATATACCCATGATCCATATCATACTTGTTCCCTAGAAGCTTCAAGAAATTATCTTAAAATATATAGGATGTATACTATATTACAAAGTGAAATAAGAACAAGAGTAAATCTTTTTTATCATTTTGGTGAGTCTGAAATCTTTTTCCAGTTCCTTTATTCTAATCAAAAATCCAATTTTCTCTTTCAAGGAAGGAAGAAATAACTTGGGAGTCAAATGATTGGTTTAGCAGTTAAAAGTCCATTTAACTAAGGCATGAGAACAAATTATCATCAGTACCCCCCTTTTTTTCCTCAGCACAGGCTTTCTCTACATAGCAGTCCTGGCTGTCCTGGAATTTACTCTGTAGATTCACTCTATAGACCAAGCTGGCTTCAGACTCAGAGATCCAGCTACCTCTGTCCCTGGAGGGCTGAGATTAAAGGCTTGTGCCACCACCACCTGGCTACCATCTCTCTTTTTGGAGTCTCCTCAGTACAGTGGAAATAATATTACACTTCACATGGCATTGGGGGTGACTAATGAGAAATACATGTGTAATGTGGCGGATCCAGTCCCTGAATCTAGATGGACTGCCAAAATGAATGTTTTAACATAGATGAACTATATGCACCTAGGCTGACAAAATTTACAACTATCCCAAAAAGCCTCAATTTGAAATTTCCTGTTTTGACAGAATAATTTTCATCATTCTATTTCAACAAAGCTTTACATTTAGATGGTACCTTAAAACTCTTATATTTTCTTTTAAAAAATTCCCACTCTTTCTCTACTTTTCAGGCAATTCTGGAGTCACACTGTCCTTTCTCCTCCTCATTGCTATCCTCAGGGCATTACCACCTCTATTACTACCAAAAGATACTTAATAAAATATCTAATCTCTTCTCTCTTTGTCCAACTTTAAGCCATTCCATCAAATTCCCATTCTCTATTATACCAACTTTTCCCCCTTTATGAAGATTTTTCCCATTGTCAATCATATGTAATCTAAAATCTCTGTAATTTAAGAATTTAATTTACTTCTGTAGCATTGAATTTCTTTTCTTTTCTTTTCTTTTCTTTTTTTTTCTTTTCTTTTTTTCTGAGACAGCTCTGGCTGTCCTGGAACTCGCTTTATAGACCAGGCTGGCCTCGAACTCACTCAGATCTGCCTGTCTCTGCCTCCCAGTTCCTGGGATTAAAGGTGTGCGCCATCACTGCCCACCCTGAATTATATTTTTCTCAAAACTGATCACGTAGTTCTTTAAAGAAACTCCCTCCCCAACTCCTAAACAAATCAATCTTTCTCTCAAATTTGATTTCTTGTTGTTCAACCATCCAAACTTTAAATTTTCTTTTACTTAAATATTACAAAATTATTTTCTAGGAAAAAATGTTTTTCCTACTCATCACACAACCTTCATTAACGATTCAATCCATCTTCATCTTCATATACCTATATAAGGCACCCTACATTTGGCTGTAATCATAGGTTAAGACTTATTGTTTCATAAATCTCAAACTTACTCTTTAGAAGAAAGAGTAAAATCTTTCACGAGGTTGACAAAGGTAAGTGAAAAGGTAAGAGAATATTAATGAGTGAATTTATAATTCTTCACTCATTTCAACATATTTAACTTTTTCTCAAAAATAAAATGTGTATAGAGCACCCTTAATAAACTGCTGTAACAGCAATTGAAGATAATAAACACATAATCCCATTAACATGCATGCATACTACATGCTAATCAAAACCAAAATAAAATAATTTTCAAAAATGTGGCTGTCATTTTGGTTCCAAGGACAGAAAAGACTTATTGAAAACCAAGTACTGGTCACCAGTAGAACTGGTACTGTATCCTCCATTCTCATAGGTAAAGACTTTTATCACATCATAAAATCTACTATATGCCTAGGGCCACATCAGTGTAGGTTATAGACAAATAATATTTACTATTTCTCTGTACCTATCTCTTTACAACAAGAGTTCTGAACACTGTAGGTACTTGTTTTTTATGGAGAGAAAATAAATATCTCACAAGAGAATGTAATGACAAACTTTCCATACCTCATAACCAAAAGTCTTTTATTAAAAAATTAAAGATCATTGCAGATTACCAATATACATACAGGCATGTACATGTTGTGTGTGTGTCATATGTGTGTATGTGTGTGTGAAAGAGAGAGAGATGGTGTGTGTGAGAGAGAGACACACACACAGAGACAGAGAGAGAGAGACTCTGTATGTATGTGTCTTCCACTGGGTATGGAATAGAGAACAGAGGTTATGAAAACGCTACTACCACTGAGCCATATCCCATCCCTACACACATACTTTTAAATATGAATTAATGAACTGTTACAAGTAGGTGATGGTTTGCTGAGGATGAATGAAGGAATTAGGCTTGTTTGACTTGGAAAAACACTAAGGGAGGAATCAGGATTCTTCCATCAGGGAGCACCTCAAAGCACAACAAGAAAACCCTGGCATTAAATCAGAAAGTGTATACCTGTGATGACATAGTTTCACTTTTCCATTACTCAAAGGAGAGAAAAAAAGCAAGTATTGTACCAGTGACACTGAAAGTTGTTAAAAACACATAAGCAAGAATATGTTCCCCCTCAATTATAATCGTATGAGTAGTACAACATTATGGTCTTTGGGCACTTTCAGTTAATTAATTATTAAGAAAGCAGATTGGCACAGCCTTTTGAGAGTTTGGAGTAATATAGCTCAAGAAGTTGAGAAATGCTATTTCCCTTTGACTAGAAACTTACAGAAATTCAATGTCTGAATTTTATTTTAGGAAAGGAAAAAGATTTTTATGTAATACTGAAAGAAATCAACTACATTAGAATTTTGTGGTGAGCTGGGCATGATGGCACAAGCCTTTAATCCTAGAATTCAGGAGACAGAGGCAGGGAGAACTCTGTGAGTTCCAGGACAGCCAGGGGGCCCTACAGTGTAAGAACCTGTCTCAAAAAAATGTTTGTGGTGGAAAATTGTTCCCCTAAACTCATAAATTATACTTGCCATAGCATAAGTGTTATCAAGCTTCTGATAACAGACTATTTTCAGCATCCTGGCTATCTTCTGTAACATCACTTACACATAAGAAGCCTGGAGACAGAAGGCATCACAACACTTTACTTGGCTTTCTTCTTAGAAGCCTGTTTTTAAAGAGCCTCCAGAATCTTAAAGATTTATCCCCACAGAACAACAGAAATTTAAGTTTTCTTTGTCACAAATTAATTTTGAAAATGTGGGCAATATTTTCTACAAAAAATGACAGAACTGATACTAAGCAACATGGAAAAAATAGCATCCCAATTTATTCTTAAGATGCAGCAGTTTGCCTGTGGTGGTGCATTCCTTTAATCCTAGCAGAGGTGGGTAGATCTCTGAGTTCAAGGCCAGCCTGGTCTGCAAAGCAAGTTCCAGAACAGCCAGGGCTATGTAGAGAAACCCTGTCTCAAAAAGAAGAAGGAGGAGGAGGA
>LOJH01008030.1:16863-30140 GCA_001685095.1 Ellobius talpinus | reverse complement strand
CTCACATTTGCTAAAGCAGCTTGGTGTCTCCCCAATACCTGCACTGTAGTGTGTGATTTCATGTGGTGTGTATGTAATCTCATAATTACATCTTAATCTTATAGGCACGTATATCTGTGGATGATCAGGAAGATGACTTCTCATTTAGCTGTATAATTTTGATATGTAGAAAATATACTAGGACATGCTTAATAACTAAATCTAATTTGTTCCATGAGGACTGTAGACACTTAAAAGCCCATCTTGATCCTTTTGCTCAGACTAACTGCACACAATTAGCTCACTTTTACCTCAGAGCAAGTTCAAACTAGACTAAAGGCTTTCTGTAAAAAGACCATAACTTTAAAACCTTACAGCTATGGAGTCACAGGTGTCCAACCTAGGTTGCTGCACAAAGCACCCTAAGAAAAGCATGTCAATTCTTCACTTGCCAAGTCTGCTAACAATAGACCCATGGCTCAAAGTGGGCACTATGCCCCACATCTGGTTACAGTCTTACTCCTGTAGCCTTGAAACCTTTGTGTTGCCATGGTAAATGGCTTGGCTCCTTGTCACTTACTCTAGGAATGTGCTTTTGACCAATGAAAATAACTCTTATTATTTTTTCATTGCTTCTAGCCCCACGTGGGAAAGTTTTTAGGCTAGAGGAGAAGACGCTAGAAGAAATTAGAATTAGGACAGGAGAAATAGAACAGAGGCAGAAAAATAAAGACACTTGTTCAGAACAACATGTAGGTGAGGGAATTCATTTGCCCTCAGATACCCTATGGAAAAAAATGCCTTTTGTTTGCTGTAGCTGAACCCTGAAGAGGACCTTAGGGATGGACTCCAAAGACCCTTGATAATTTTTCACAATTTTAAGCTCATCAATTTTGTGCCATTCCAAAACTAGAATCTTTTAACAAAGGATTTGAGAGGTTTGTTGAGGAAGGCAAGCACAGGAGTTGTTTTAGTGTCCTGGGAGCTCACCCTCCATTTGGTTTAGGATTATATGCACAGGGGGTTTTGTAATGTTGTACCTGACAGCCGAGCTCCTTCACCTAGACATTCTGTGTATACACACCTCTCTCTAAACAATGCACTTAGGAACATCAGCACCCTTCAACACCCATCTACAATGGACTCCACATATGTCCATCCTTGAACAATGGTATGAGTTCCTCATACCAGTAGCAATCAAATTCAGGTAGTCCATTATTAAAGAACAGAAGAACCAATCTGACCTGAACTGGTTTTGGACAGTAAGGAAAAACTGTGGCTTCTAGTAACTTCTTATGGGGATTTCCACTTATTTACCATCTTATGCCTCTCCATAATTAGACATGCATATGACTAAAACCAGGCACAATGTGGGAAGAACATAAGCAATAGAAAATTTATTTTAACCTCATCTATAAGTTAAAATTGAGGACCACTCAAATTATGTTTCTTAACAGTAACAAACTCCTCCTTCTCTTCAAATCCATAAAAGGAATTCCCTAACAATAATTGGGGCTCTTGAGTATCCTCACTCATGTGGCCTTATGTTAATTTTGACAGTACAGCCATATTTAATCTGTACTATATCTTTGCTCCACAGAAAATTTTCAGTTCTTTGGATAGGAGGTCAATAACCTGGAAACACCTGGCAACAGTGACATTGCTATCTCGCCATCAGAAGAAACTTCAGTGACAATGAAGCTTTCAAAGTAGACAGTCAGCATGTCATTGCCATGGGTCCTCGAACTCTCACTGCCATGGCCAAAGAAGTCCTTCAAAGACTTAGTGGGACTCAAACCCCTCTGCAGACATCCAAACTAGGTCATTCTTTCTGCTGCTGAGGGGTAAAAAAATCTGTCACCTGTAGTTATACGCTCTGCTTCGAGTTCTGAACCAACAAGAAGACCAAGTCCTACAGTCCAGCCCTCCCTTAACGTTTAAATATTTATTTCTTATTCAACAAATAATAATAATTGTGAAGTTGTGAGTTTGTGTTTGGGATAAACAATAAATAATGATACATCCTTGCACATAAAGATTTTGAGTCCAGCCCAGGGGTCCAGCATAATGACCTAAGAATCAAATGAATGGGATACGATGAGAGGAAGCCAGCAGGCTCTCACTTGTCAAGTGGCAATATTTGGTCATCTGTAAGATGCAACATAAAGACATCAAATATGTTTAAATCTATAACTATACACTAAAACTAATAAAACCTATGGGGTACTCTGTGGTCATCTCTTTAGAGTAAAATTTGGTAAAAGGAAGAAAAAAAGCTGCTGTAGTAAATGCTTACTTTGCAAAAGGCATAGAAGATGCTACTGGAAAGTATGTTTTTCTGGTGGGAGCTGTCATGCTCCTTCACGGAATTAATAGAACCCAAATCTGAATCTGACCATACCTAAATTAAGTGCTTACTGAAAGAATATAATCAACAAATTACATAATGCTCTTGGGTTATAATCTGAAAAATTCAAACTGTAAGACACTGTAGGAAGAACTAACATGAACAAATAAATTTCAAAGTAACACTAACTGAGGTCTTAATGTTATTAAGACATTAATATTTGTTTTAACTTTGTAAAGTTAGAACATAACGGGGGGGGGTACATGTGTGTCATGCGCGTGCCTTCATATATCCTCAGAGGCTAGAAGAGGGCATCAGAACCCTGGAGTTGGAGTGATAGGAACTGAATGAACTCTGGCACTCTGCAAAAGCAGCAAAGGCTCTACGCTCCAGCTCCATAGTTGTTTTTTAATACAAGAGTCCTCATCTTTCAAATAATATTCTGTGAAACAATTATAGTAGGAGTTTTTCTCAAAACTAGTAGAAGAAATTAAATGACAAAACAAGATCAGATATGGGTTTGACAGTGTTTAAAGCCATGTGACAGGTTGTCAAGGGCTTACTACAACTACGATTTCTACTAATGATTTTCCCCACAAAGAGGTACAGAAAGAAGGAACGAGTTGGGATCGTAAGGGGTGCTATAAAATGCTGTCTTCTCAACCTAACATGGCTCTCATTTTCATGAGCTAATAGCAGCTGTGATTATCTGCAGAGGACCTGCCTTAGATGGAACCCATCAACGTTCCACCAAGGATGGGAGGGTCTTATTAGACTCCACTGCTCTACAAGGAGCTACTGGCTGCTGGGGGAGGTGAGGGACTTTCTTAGTGGTGGCAACTGTTGATAAGTTGTCATTGCTCCAATATATTACCTCACAACAGGAAGGGTGGGCAAGAAGCTGAAGCTGCAGTCCAGATGAAAGATGTAAGCATTCATATTTGGGAAAAAACAATGGAGAAAGGCAACAACTTCTGCAGTCAAAACTGCGAGACTGTCAGGACAAATTCAACTGAGCCTTGGGAATTTAAAAGGATGACTTATAATTTCTTGATTTCAGTATGTGGGTACTTGGAGGTACCATTTGTTGATATGAATGGAACTAAAACTTGGAGAGATGGACATGTGTTCCAAGAATTTTATTTGGTAAGATGTTGGCCTGGAAACATTAAATGAAGATGCAACTGACACATTGATATTTATAAGTCTGGATCTTGATACAAAATTCTAAGCCAGAAATAAATTTGTGATTCATTTATACTACAGGGACCAGCCAGGATTCGGAGTTAAGAAAACACTCAGAACAGAGATGGGGAGTAGGGGATAATTTGCTGATCTGAGGGTGATGCTCTTCATCTGGAAGCCCCAAAAGAGTGAGGGAAGTTACCACTAGAGTACACAAAGAAACTGACTGACTGTTAAATGTAGGTCTTGGGTGGTATCTGATGTAAACAAGGATGTGAGGCTAGAGACTCAGTCCTGAAAGCATCTTGAAAGCAGAGGAATGAGGATACCGTTAGGGATGCTGGTAGCATAGCTGTCCCCTCGGTACACAGGCAAGGCATGCAGCAGGACCAGGTCAGTCTTTGCAACTGTGTACATTCAAGTACATTTTCTCGGCTCTCACTGCATATTAGACCCACCAAGGGGCTACACCACAACAGTGGCCGGTCATACCTCTGAGTTAACTGGTGTGGGCTGGGGGAAGAGGTAAAAGCACCTGTTTTTGAAAAATTTCCTTTGGTGATTCCAATGTCTAAGCGTGGCTGAAAAAAAGCTTCTCATGTCTCTCTTCCTTGGCCTGGTCTCTTACACTGATGTCTTTTTATCACTATAAACATGCTAAAATGTCCTGAGACACTGTGAGTCCCCTCTGTGTCTTAGCTGACATCGTCTTGCTAACCCTAAGTTGCCTGCTCCTTCTCAAGCTTGGCTGTCAGGAAGCACAAACTACCAGGTGTGCTGTATTAGGGCTGATCCGATCAGGACATGCCCCATTCTAGAAACTGAACTGTGAACTCGCTGATTGTGCCAAAAAGTATACTGTGATGGTTGTCTACATGAACCCTAAAATTGCAGTATTTCCTTCTGAAATATGACTCAGGAGTATGCTTTCCCTCTAATAAAACTCCAACCTGTTACGGGTACCAAGTGCTCATGCCTCTAACCACTGATTCTACATTTCAGTCCTACTCATGACAGGCATTACCTCCTCGCCTCCCCTGTTGTCATCCTCAAAAGACAAAAACATTGAACACAGAGAGACCAACACTGTGCTTTCTCGCACTGCACTCTGGACCAAAACCCCATCCTCATTTTGGTGCCCTTGGCTTCAAGTGTCTGCGTCTCTGTGTCTCTCTGTCTCTCTGTCTCTTTGTCACCTCTCCCCCAACTCCACTTCCCCACCCAGGCCTTGTTCATGCCCCCCTTGCAGGCAGGCCTCAGGTCTCCATCACTGGTAAGTACACCGGTGTTCTAGACTATGTATGCACACTAGTACACTGCCACCAGACTATGCGGGGAGATCTGTGCCTAGGCACAGAAATAGTACACACTAGGGTCTCGACTACTCCTGGGTCACTTAACCAGCCGTTACCAAATACCCTGGCAACACTGAATATACCTTCTCAGGACTTTCTATCCTACTACATAATCAAATACACCTATCAACACTCATAGGCAAAGAAGTACGCTTACTAGCTAAACTGGCTCGCTACCCTCTTAGCACTACAGTTTAACTCTCAAGAGAAGAAGGTATTCAGGTATGGCACCATTGTTTCCAACCTCTTAACCTCTATTTTCACTTCAAAACTGTTCAGAACTATCCCAACAATATTCTTTTTCAAGTGTTCAAGGAGGGCACGCGGGTAAAAAGCCATACCAACATCCTTAGGTATGTTTCATCCATTGTTTTAAACATTCCGACACTTCAGGATTACTAGCATCCTGTAGTTTTTCGTAATTCACACAGAAAACTGACAGATAAATAAAAAAACTCAAATACAAACTTTCTTAAAATTCTATAGAACAGTCATCTCAGGTCTGAAAACAAGTTTTTAGAGAACCACCATGAGTGCCCCATCTGACGGTGAGCCCCCATGCATCCTGCATCCCCGTGCATCCCGCATCTGACGGTGAGCCACCATGCATCCCGCATCTGACAGTGAGGCACCCTGCATCCTGCATCTGATGGTGAGCCACTGTGCGTCTTGCATCTGACGGTGAGCCACCGTGCGTCCTGCATCTGATGGTGAGCCACTGTGCATCCTGCATCTGACGGTGAGCCACCCAGCATCCTGCATCTGATGGTGAGCCACTGTGCATCCTGCATCTGATGGTGAGCCACTGTGCATCCTGCATCTGACGGTGAGCCCCCATGTGTCACACATCTGATGGTGAGCCACTGTGCGTCCTGCATCTGATGGTGAGCCCCATGTGTCACAACCTGATGGTACAAGTCCCTACTGTGCCTGCTCCGCATTTGCGGACAGAATGGAACTCTCCTTGGGAGCAATGATATAAGCAAAAGGAGAGGTGAGTAACTACATCTGTTCTTTGCCATCTTTCTAGGGCAGCAACATCTTCAATAAGTGGACTTGAGGCCTGAGCTCCTCAGAGGACTTCCTGAATCTCAGACTAGGCCAATCTGGGCTCATCTGGTCTGGTTGAGTTTCAAGAGACTGTCATCATTTACCCCGCTACAAGATCCTTCTGCAGGATTAAGTCAGAGGACTGTAAACTTCTAAGGACTCTGAAGACAAGTGTCTCCGAGGTGCAATGAACCCTCTGGGGATAACAAGAACAACCCACAAAAAGCTGCTGAAGAGATCCCAAGCTAGTGGAGGAGATGAGACAGTGCCCAGCAACCCAAACTCATGGCAGATAAAGGTAACAATTCTAGTTTGGTCTCCACTGCTGTGATAAACACTGAGAGCAAAAGCCACTTAGGGGAGAAAGGGTTTATTTGTCTTATAAGATAGAGTCACCACAGTGACTGAGGAAAATGTCTAAGTTCATTAGGAAAAAACAGTTCCTTATCAGGAAGCTGTACAGATCCCCACAAAGTGAGACCTGAATCTTACTGTGTGATATTCACTCACAAAAACATAATGTATCTGGACCGGTGTGCACTGAAAATTAAGAAAGAAGAGAAGCAAAGTCAGAGAATCACCAAATAGGAAAAAAACAAGCAGTGGCAGGGTTTGGTTGGGTTTGGTTTGGATCTTCCTGTTTTCAAGCACACTTGTCTGGAGAAACACATCACCGAAGGCTTTGAAAGCGCTGCATTTACACTTCTGGAGAAATCACATTTTCTCTTTCTGAAGTCAAGCAGCCACTTCAAATAGATTGTCATCTTTGGCAAGTTTTTTTTTCCTCCCCCGTCCATAACAGAAAACATTTCCAATGAGCTAAAAAGAAATGACCATACTTCCTGATGATATTATCTCTTTCCCAAATCCTGGGTTGCTAGCTTCTTATGCTCTGGCTAATTCTTATACATCACATCTCAACCCTATCTAAGAATGAAAGGCAAGTCTATTCATCCATCATTTTCTTTGTGAAAAGCATTACTACAGCCTCACAACCACAGCGGGTTGGGCTAACAGGAAGAAAGCTGATAAAATCTGATGCTCAACTTTACAGCACTTCAAGCCTCCCAGTCCAGTTCCCATGTATCTAACAGAGCCAGAAGAGCTCCCTGGCCCTGGCCCTTACGCAGGCCCACACATTGAACACAGCAAGAGCAAGGTCGTGCTCCCACTCTCAGGCTAAAAGCCTCCCTACAGAAAGCAGATGAAATGCACGGAAAAGCACATCACTGATTTCCCTGCAAGGTTTTGAAGAGTCCCCAAATACTCATTGCCAACTGGTGTTCACCACAGAGATCTTGTTTTTCCCATCCAAAAAGAGCCATACAAAATTAAGCAAACTTTAGAGCCACAGGATAAAGCAATTAATGCAGCCCCAGAGAGTCATTATGACAGGATATTCAGAGATCAGGGTATCCTCCACCCATTCTAACGAAGACCAAAACACACACCCAGCCCTACAGTTTATGCTTCTACCAACATAGAAAACCAGCATTTTCTATTTGGTGGTTGCCTGCAAAGACACATGGAGAACGAACAAAGGAAATTTCACCTTAACCTGTGAAAAGTCCTGGAGCTAAGTTAGAGGACATGGGAGGAGGGACTTTTCTCTAATAAAAAGGCATTGATCTCATAATTATGGAAAACATTAAATATATTCAAAATGAAATTTAAAATACTATCAAGTACAGGCACATTTATTTGTTATGATTTAAGTCTTTTATGGTAAATGGTCTTCACAACAGTGCTATCCAGCACCATGAATGACCTCAAGCTAAAAGAAAGTGTCCCTTAAAATGATTTTTTTAGAAATAAGTAAGAGGTCAACCTAAAGCTGAAGAAATTTCCCTGCACCTGTTGAAGACAGAGAATGATGTGAATTCACACACTGATGAAAAGCAGATTAAGGAAAGATCATTATAAAAACATTCGGGATTAGTAAAAAAGACAGATATAAGCTTGCCTTACTTCTAAAACCTAATAGTAGGGCCAGAGTACAAGTTAGCCTGATTTGGGATGAGCTGGTTTCTTACACAGTCAAGGTCAGGGTTCTTCCTAGCATGTGTGAGGTTCCAGTTCCATCTCCAGCACTAAAAACAAGACAAAGCTGAACCAGGAGGGGAGTGTCTTCAACTCAAAAACAACCCTGATCCTGAACATTTTACAAAATCTCACTCCGTGCAGCAGGTCCTGAGGGGAGACCTTCCTTTCCATTGTCTCGCTCCTTCCCTGAAGCACCTCAGTGTAACTGATACATACATGAGCTCACTGTCAGGAGAAATGAGGTACACGGTGAATCAATGACTGGAAGTCAGATGTGAGCTTTGGCTCTGGGTCAGGCTTCTTGTAAACTTGGAGACATGATAAACAAAACTGCCAAAGGCGGTCTGAGGAGCCCGCACAGCTCTTCACTCATCAGAGCCATCCCTTCCCATGATGCTCAGGACCAAATTATTTATGTGTTTGAGTGTGTATGTGTGTTCATGTATGGAGGATAGGTACATGTCACGGTATGCACGTGAAGAGCAAAGGATAATCTTGGGTACTGGGCCTTGTCTTCCACACTGTTGAAGATAAGGGCTCTTGCTCACCACAGCGTACACTGAGTGTCTGTCCCACCGGCTTCTGGGATCCCCCTGCCTCCACAGGCCATCTACATTGCTGGAATAACATATGTGGGCATTATCACATCCAGCTTTATGTAGTTTCTGGGGATCTGAACCCAGATTGCAATTTACCCACTCTACAGCTCTGTGATTAAATTGTTCAACATAAAAGTTGTTCCTTTATTCTTTGGGATACCTTTTCTTTGCTGTTGTTCCTAATAAAGTTTGTACCATTGAAAAACTAAATGTTTTAGGATAACATTAATGAGTTGTATCCTAATTATAGCCTGATACATGTTTATTGCAGTATCTGCTGAAACATACTGACAGAGTTGAAACTGGTAAGAATCCCATCATCTTTTCACATGTGTGTATACATTCCAGATCATTTTCCTATGTACAAGTTCTTTTCCAAAATGGCACCCCACAGAACATTCATAATTATTAATGAATTTTATGTGAGTTATGGTTTACTTCAATATTTTTATCAGACATGACTGCTTTAAGAAAGCAAATGGCCCCAAGTTCTAACATGTCCATCATTACCATTCAGGAAAATGGGCCTGGCATGTCTTCTCATAAGGTAAAATCACTCCCATGTTTCTACTTATTAATAAAAGCAACTGTGCCCAGGATAATCCTTAAAGGAATGACTAAGGGCACATACTGCATGGGCCTGGGGTCATGTAGGGACAAGAAGTGTGAGGTTGCACGCCTCTGAGATGGCCTGGCTAGATATTACTCTAATGGGAATATCCATAGACTCAGTGAAAGTAAATAAAAATCCAGTTATTTTCAGGACAAATGTGCTCGCAGATTTTACTCCATGAACCCAGAGAGATGACTTAAAAACTGCAAAAACCAAGGCTTAGTATCCAAGTGCACAGCTGAAAAGAACAATTCCTGTGTTCTGGCTCTAAAATTCTATCTCCTAAAGCCATCGTTCAGAGCCTGTGTTGCTATGGCTTGACCTTTGGGAGGCAATTGGATTTTAAACGTTCTGGCATCATCAATACAGTATCCATTTATAGATCGATCAGTTAAAAGGTTGTTGAAAACAGGGGTCACTGTGGTATACTGTGCTTTGTCGCCAGTCCCTTCTTCACTCTGGTCCCTGGCTAACACAAGCTGAGCGTGTTTCTTCTACAGACATTTTAGCATTAAGTACTCCACCCCAACCATAGGGCTAATGGCAAGTGGAGCAAGAGAACAGGCAGCAGCCTCAGAGACCACAAGTCAGGCCAGCCCTCTCCAAGGTGACAAAAACCAACACAGAAACTCATCATCACAGCTTCTGATCATAGCACTCTAGACATTTTCCTCCATCACCATATAGTGACATTTACTGACTGAGGGACTAGGAGCACTGTCCTGGTGCTAAAGAATAAGCTAATACAGAGGAAGGAAAGGAGATACAAAGAAAGGCCGAACAGAAATAGGTATTAAATATCCTGACACAAGTGAAAAGTTAGACTCTAATGAGAAGTGTCAAACTTCTGCAATGAGGGAGAGAATCTTCGGCCTCAGTTCCAAGTAGGGAAAGTGAGACAGTCAGCGACAGGACAGGCGAGTAAGCGCATAAAAATGTATTAAGGTACCAAGGGCAGGAGTTAATGATCCTTGATAAACTGGCCTGGCAGAATTCACGGTAAGGGCAAGCAGGTAACTGGTTTTCTAGGTGCAGGGGCGCTCACATGCACTGGCTTGGCGGGATTCTTTCTAAAACTGTCCTATGTAAGCATGAGAAAGGCGGGGNGGGGGGGCCAAGATCAAAGCTTAAGCAAGAAGAACACTTAAAGAAGCCTGACATAGAGATAAATTTCAGATATGTAGAAAGTTTCATGTTATGTCTGATTTGAATTAGCTTCCAAGACTTAACAATGTGTAAACTTGTTAAAAGGAGAGATGAGGCCTTTAAATACTGGGCTGAGGACATCCTGTCACAAACAAGGGTTCAAAGCACACAAAGCCTAGAGAAACCAATCAGGATGTGTATGCTTGTGTGTGTGTAAACTGAGAATGGAATTTAGAATGAGAATACAGAGAACCACGGAGGCAATGGCCATCTGAAGAAGTTAAATAGGAATTCTGAATCCTAAGCAATAAAAAATAATAAACCACATTCATAAAACCTACCAAAAACACTATGTGCTGAGTCCAGGTTAAACAAATCACAAAATTAATATCTTTATAGATATAAATTAACCACCCTAAAATATTTCATTAACCCCTAGTATATTATACATATATACTGTGGCTAGACATACATACTATAGAGTATCTATGAGTAACTTGGGATTATTACAAAGAAATGTGAACACACAATTTACTAAATTCACCCATGCTTTGTTTTCTCCAGGGTGTTTTCTGGACAAGCACACGTGTGCTCCTCGCAGTCATTCATAAGGCTTCCTGCAGAGGTGCTCTGTGCTTTCACTGCTAAGGCATGAAGAAAACAAGGTATTACACAAAAACTACTCCATAATGTTTTAGCTGCCAAATTTTGCTTCTGCTAAGAAATCTAAGTTCTTTTCATGTGAGACAGCACAACTTAGGTCCTTTGAGAAAAGTCCATGTGGTATGGTTTCTTTCTTGCAACCTAGCTTCAATAATCAAATGAAGTCAACTATCTAAAATAAGGGCTGAAATAGCAAACTGCTCGAGATGACAGATTATAACAAAGTTTGGTTTTGTTGCTGTTCACAGAACAAAACATTTATTTAAGAAGTCTGCCAGGCGCTGGTGGCACACGCCTTTAATCCCAGCACTCGGGAGGCAGAGGCAGGTGGATCTCTGTGAGTTCGAGGCTAGCCTGGTCTATAAGAACTAGTTCCAGGAGAGGTTCCAAAGCTACAGGGGGGAAAAAAAAGAAGTGACAAAATCAGCTTTGCAGAATGTCTCTCTTTGTGTGTGTCAGTGCTCACAGTCACCAACAGAAAGCATTCTGGGGTGTTTCCACTTATCCTGAAAGTGAGCATCAAGGAGAAATGTCTCTGGCCACGTAGGCTCAATACACTCAAGAATAATTAGATATTTGCTCATTTAAAATACATAATAGGTAACATGTGCTGCTATACTCCATCTGCAGCAGGAAGGAAATCCCCAGGGGTCACTCTGAGGAATGATTCCTTCCACTAATGCGTCATGTAAAGATCCAGCCCAGAAAAATAAAAAAGAGGCCACTTAGCTCCTGCTCATAAAAAGCTTTTCTTTGAAAGAAAATGAATCTGAAATTTGGTAAACTGGGCAGATACACACACACACACATACACACACCTTCTCAAGTCAAATATTTGGAAATTGTTAAGACACTGGTCAGTAACTGTCTCCTTTTTTGTCTCTTCATTGTTTTCTTTTAAGATTTTCTTATTAAAGTGGAATTCAGTCTCATAAAAATCACTGGTTTTTATATTCAAGTGAACACTATTAAAACTAAGATCCTATGCCTATGGTAGATAAACAATACTGTCTAAATTATCTTTGCTGTCTTCTTGGGTTTAGGCAGACACTCTCTATCATTTCCAGCATGCTTTTGTTTATTCTTAAAATCCAGGTTTTAAAGAAAATGTCATTTATTTTCTTCCTTTACCAAGATCTTAAAATCCAGAGTACTTATTAGTCAACTGAACTGACAGACTTTGACTTTACAGAAGTAAGGTGAAGTATGGCAAATACGTATCTGCTGAAAATATGACAAGACCACTAACTCTGAGAGAATAAGAAGACAATATGGCTGAATTACATATCTGAAAGGGGCAGAAGGGCTGTAAATTTTTGCTGGAGGGACCGGCTCCCACTCTGGAGTGTCGTGAGAAAGGAGCAGGTTAAGAAGCAGAGCCACCACTTCCAGTGCAGGGCTGGTGCCAGTCAGCTGTGTAAAGGCAGCCCCATCATTCGACCTGCCAGCCCTGCTTATCCAACTTAACAAGCCCACCCTCTGCATCCTTTCCCATCTCTCTCACCCCTAAAAACCCCATACATGGGGGCATGTCTGAAGAGGGCTGCAAGAAACACAACCGTGCAGCTGGCTGCAAGAAACAACCGTGCAGGCTGGCTGCTAGCATTTCTAAGCAGAGACATGGCCACAACAGCTTCAAAATGGCATCTGTAATGCTAGCACTTACTACCCAAAATAACCTTCTACATTGGTACCCGTTGGATCTTATTAATAACACAAACTCCTCTTAGACCAATGTTAAGTTAGTTGAAGTCAGAGCAGTGATCACAAAAATGATTAGCAGCAGCTTCAGAAAGAAAGTCCCATATGACAGTTTATATAAATACGTACAGCTCAAACGTGTCCACTTAAAGCACAAAGAAGTGGCTAAAAGTGAAAAGAAAGACCTTGAAATTTTGGCAAGAGTTTCAAGGCACACAATAGAGGCAGAGAGCCATTGTCTCCTTGCAGCCCATTTTCAAAAAATACTTAAGTATGGTGACAATACGTTGTGGAGATATGCTTCAGGTTGGAGTCAAAAAAATCGGAATTTCGAATTGACTCAAAATCCCATGTGAAAGAGTTTCATTTTGGAAGAATGGCTGTGTTACTATTTCTCCTCTATTTGTGAGGACTATAAAAGACCACAACTGTGCTGGGAGTCAGATTTATGTTTGCCATTTACTCATATGGCAACAATGAAAAGCAGCAAGAGACATGGATGCCATGAAACCTTGAGCTTAGGCTCACAGGAAAAGACAGCAGTAAAATGGAAACTCTTCCCTAAAACGCAGAGCCCACCAGAAAGGAGAAGGGAG
>LOJH01008030.1:0-16749 GCA_001685095.1 Ellobius talpinus | reverse complement strand
TCTCTCTCTCTCTCACACACACACACACACACACACACACACACACACACCACAGTGCACAGAATTTCACAAATTACCAGGATGGAATAAGTGAGGAAATAGCTCTCGGGTCACTGCAGAGTTGCCTAGGACAGTGGAAAAGCAGGCAAATGGCTAAAAACCAAACCGCAATACTAACATGGGGGCAAGAATTGAGACTATTATCAAATTTGTTCATTTAAGAAGGTAGGACAAGCACAGACTTAAAAGTGATGAATGTTTTTTTAAAAAGTCCTATCATATCTGGAGTTGGACTGACTTGTCCTGATTTATGGTAGAGTCAGCTATGTGACTGTAGAAGATTTTCTAGACTATGTTCACATAAGTTTCTTCCTTAGTAAAATGTAGGAAATTGTCTTATTTCAAATCTCTTCTAAGATTTTTTTAATGACAAATTAAAAATGCACTCACTGGGCACGTACTATGGTGACACAGCATTCCAAACAGGATGTGCTCAGTCAACCACAGTTGTCCAGATTGAGAGGAATGATCCAGTGTGAAAATTTTACATATGTTACATGAAGCTAAATTACACAGAAAAAAAAGAAATAAGGAGAGGAGCACAGAGCAGATGCTACTTTAACAAATCACACTAGTGCTGGGGTGAAAACCATCAAGAATGCAGCCACACTAGGGCTCCGTGGCCTCTCTGCTGCTAAAACAATCAAATACAAAGGCAGAAGAAATACCTGAGGACCATTTCCATATGGTCTAAGTCCTAAATACGATGAAGCTGACAACAAAAGAAACATTTGAGACCCGCAAACTGTCAGAACAAGAACGGGAAGACCTACTATCTGAGACATGTAGAAGAGAGTTCAACTGACAGAAACGGCTCAAATTTTTCCATCAAGAACATACGAATATACTTCAAGGGTTTCCCCAATCATTTCTTCCCTCCTCGCCACTAACCCCGTCTTTCTAGTTTCTCTATATGTCTTTCCTATTGCTTTAAATCCAGAATGGTCTGAATGCCTCACCTCTCACTCTCCCTGAATCAGCTCTCAGAGTCTTCACGCACCATCCCTCAGAATAGGGGCTTTTCCTCTCCATCTTGTTCTTCACTCTCTCAATCTCTACTCCCACTGGTACCCTACAAACACTTTAAGAACACTTCCTTAATGACAAACTGTCCTGTCTTTCCAGAATGCCTCTGAACCTTTGACTTTCTGGTGTCACCTGATCTCTCTTATGCTTGCTCACTCACTTGTGACCCCCGCACTCTCCTCTCTTGCTACTTACATTCCCTCCTATCCTCTGTTTCTCTCTGCTACGCTGTTACTTCTTTTTATTTCATTTAGAGATTAAATGCTGCTTTACTCAGAAAACCCACTGTGCATTTAGGTTGGTCATGCTCCCTGGTGCCATCAGAACCCTCTAGAGTTTAGCACTGAAACATCCATCCTAAGACCCTGAAGTTAATGTTTTAGTATTGTTGCGTTCTTTTGTAAAATGTATCACTGTTTAGTCGATCTCTTTCTCGTTGGGAATTCTGATCCCTAAGGAATCCCAGTGGACTTTATTTATAGTACTACCCACTTGGTTTCTCAGTATCCCAATTTTCCAGTGCTCCTCCTAAGAGGTTTGATCAGAACATACAACAAATCGTCTGCTTCCTTCAGGGTTCTTCTATCCCTCTCTACAGATTCTGACTTCAATGCTGCCTCAAAATTCACTAACCCATCAGACCAATTAGAAACAACTTCTATGGTATTCTCTACTGGATTACAACAGGGCTTTCAATATTATCCAAAGTGTCCAAAGTTTACAGTTTCCCCCAACCGAGACAATGCAATCCCAAAGAGGCCATTGTGAACTTGATACCAAATTAGCTTTTATAACTTCAAAGGATTCATTTATGCAGGGAAGTGTCTGTTTCCTTGGAATGTTAGAGAGAAAGAACATATCTGCTCAGTAATCAACCATAAAAAATGACAAATGTTTTATGCCTGAGATCTTCAATTTCCTTTCTGTCTGAGACTTTTCAAGCTCAGTTATTTTGTTGGTTCAAAGCCAGTAACCTCATATCATATTTCCCATTTTCAGATTCTACAGATAGAGATATACATCATTCCCATTGCTGCAGGATGAAACCACAGACCCAGCCTTAAAGCTGAACTTCTCTGACACCCCATGCACATGTAGGAGAAGGGTACTCCTTTCTCTAAAGCCCCTCTCCTCTCTCATCTGCTCTACTATGATATTCTGTACTTCAAATTCTCTGATGGAAAAAATGTCTATAACACTGATTATTCAATGTAAATATTAATACTAAAATTTCATGGGCTTATCTATCTTTCTATCATTATTGCTAATGGCATATACATCTGGTTTTGAGTTCATGCTAAATAGGAAACAATTGACTAAATTCATTTATGCTTCACCTTGTCGGCTATGGATTCAAATAGAACCTGAGTTCAACTAAGCTTCAGCTTACTCACGAATTCCTGTTTCAAATGTTCAGTTATTGATAGCTGTTGATGCTTTCTTTAATTATTTGGGACACATCATTAAGTTGTGAGTAATAAATGATATGAGAGGTCCCATGAATTTTAGGCTGATTAATTTTCACAAAAATCATAAAGTTGAGCATATACACATTGTTGTATAAGAAACCTTTTCAAACTAATTGACAATTTTAAGTAGGTGAGAATCACACAGAATTCAAAATGCTTCTACTGAATCATTGAAGTGAATGCTTTTCAATCTTCAATTTGATCCTAGAATAAAGTACTTTAGTCCAATTTTATTTTAGAAAAAAATATTCTATCAACTTTCAAGAAGCATTAGTACTATTTAGGTAAGCTTATCACATAATTTTCATGAAAATGAAGACAATATTTATAGTAAAAAAGAAGTGATGACTACTGGTGACCGAAGACAATATATGTAAACCAGGACTCAAACAACAACAACAAATCAGAAAGCAGGTCCCCTTCCAAACAGACCCTTCCTCTTCTACACAGAGTATTTACACACTTAAAGGAGCTAATCCCCCAAGTATAAGTGCTCAGAGAAGAAAGCTATGCAAGAGAAAGTGCTAGATGGGAACTCAGATTAGGACAAAGCCCAAATCCACAGGAGGCTTTTAGACAGGGCCCCCAGCTAATTCATGCTCCCCATTGAGGTATAGCCTGTGTTCCCTGCCCTTGACTCTGCTCTCTTTGAACACGTGATCAACAGAATGGGTAAACAGGGCACCACACATTTAACTGTTGGCCAGTCTCAGTTTATACATCTTAACAATGCTGTCCAAATCCTCACCCATCTGCCTGAGGAATGAATTACGGACAGAAGAGCAAAGGTCAGGAGACTTTTCTGTCTTGGGAAGTCCCATCTATCCTCACCTCTCATACTTTGGAATTATTTGTTTTGTTTTCTGGCACATAGACATTTCTTGGGGAACTGGCCCTATTATCATTAAGGAGTGATCCCTTCGTCATTGAAGATGATCTCAATTACCAAAAGTTTCTGTTTAATACTCAAATAAACATGGCTACTTCATCTTTCTATTGTTTGTTAACATGGTAAATTTTCACTCTGTCCATTCACTTTTGAGTTTCCATAGTCAGAGGATTTCTCTTTGACAACAGAGAACTGAGTCTTGGTTTTGTTCATTTAGAGTCTTTTAATTGGTACATTTTGACCACTTACATTAAGTTATTTTGATTGAGTTGTATGAAAATCTATTGTGTTTGTAAATATTTTCTGTCGTATTTGTCCTTCTGTTATTTCTGCTTCTTCTGATTTTAACTGGGAATTTTATATGATCCTATTTTATACCTTCCTTACCTTATGCTTACTTAAATTTTTATGATTGCTCTAAAATGTATAACATCTGGTTTTAACTAAACTAAGGCCATTTTTGTATCACTGGATCACATCATATATTATTGCACAGAAACCCCATTTCCAAGAATTCTCAACTGCAACCTCCTACTCCTTTGTAAGACTGATGGCAATCATTCCACTCATCCATGCTACCATCTAAATATCTAGCAGTTTATGGTTTCAGTGGTTGTGATGTAGGTAACCAGATGCTGACTACAAACATCTGAACACCCATGTCTCTCCAGAGATTAGGACAGTGGCTTGCCCTGTGACATTCTCTGTTATCAGAGACAAGAAAAGTCATTCATTTCTCCGCGCATGTTTTTCTTTATAAGGCTCGAGCCTTTTATATGGCAGCACTGATAACTTAAGTCTGTCTGTGTCCTCGAATGCTCACCGTACTATAAGAAAACCCACACCATGTGCAGAAACAGCTTTCTTTCAGCCAGACAGTGAACCATTATGCCAGTGATCCCTCGTATCGCAGTCAAACTGCACCAAGCAACCAAAATGAACCAGAAATAAACTTATTATATCCAGTCCTTTCCCAACTATAGGCACATGACAATAAATGACAGTCACTTCAAGTCTCATTTTGGATGACTGGTTTTGCAACAGTTGCATAAACACAAATACCCAAGGATAATCCTCAAGGTACTGTAGAGTTCTCAAAGTGCCCTGTACCATTCCAAGTCACAGTCCTTTCTCTGAGTTTGCAGAACAGACCCATTTCTGTCAATTTCACCAAGGTCTCTTCTGCATTGAGACCTGGTCCGCAATACATTCTTCCCTACTCATTACCTAGCTGGCAAAACAAAACCAAAACCACTTCTCTTTCAGATCATCAGCACAAATATCCGTTCCTCAACAGGGTTCCCAATGTCTGCCCATCTAGAACACACCTCCTCCTTACTCTTTCTCATTGCTCACATTTCCTGCACATTATTTGCAAGTCCAGACATGTCTGTCTAGTGATTCAGTCATTCCTTCTCTCATTAGATGACAGACACCATGAAGAGAGGGCCCATGAGTCTAGTTCACTACACCACCACTGCACACAGATCACAGTAAGTGCTTAGTCAGAAACTCAGAGGAATGAGCGCTTTTAGGCAGATACTGTCTCTGTGCATTCCATGGTTTAGAGCAGGGTATATCAATCCCAGGAATACTGATATCTTGTCCAATTACTTCTTAGTTTCAGGAGATGGTCATGTTAATTTATAGGGTATTTCTTGGCAGTGTCCATGGCCCCTGGCACCTCCCAAGTTCTGAAAACAAAACAAGCTTCCAGACCCTATTAAATGTATCCTGGCAGGCAGGTGAGGGTCACTGGCTTTGAGTAGTAAGGTGCTGCTACCTAGCATCCTGATTCAAACTAAAAATGATACTACTCGGGATAATGGCTGAAGCAAGCAGCATCCTTGCAGCCTTTCTCTCCTCAAACATGTCCTAAACAGAGACCCCTCACACTATGAAATGTAATCATTTCAATAATCAAAACTTTCCAGGTTTACTCTTTCAAAAAGAATTAGTGAAGACACTAACACTGACTTCAGTATATTGTTTTGCGGGTAATACAATAAAATGATCACAGAACTCAATCAAAAAGGCTAACAGAGGCCACCACACTTAAGCACTGTCTAACAGAAAGTTGTTCCAGTACATGTTATTCTAATAATTGAAGTCGTGCTTTTTGCTTAAACAATAACCTTATTGTTGCTTTTGTCAAAAAGATTAGGCACTGTTTGTTTTATCTGCTACAAGCTAAGTGAAACCAGCTGTACCAGTGAACTAAACTCTAATGTCTGCATTCTTCCAAAGGAAATCAGGGCTGGAATCTGCAATTTGAGTAAGCTTTAGTGCTTCTAAAAAAAATAAAATTAGCAGATGTGAGTGGGTGGACTGTTTTCTCCTTGGACTAGGTAAAAGATAAGAGCCCTGTTTTTCAACTTTCCCCTATACACAAAGAACATTTAAAAATCACATGACAAACCTCATTTATTACACAGCTACTCTGTATAAATCCCATTTCTCCTATTGTAGTTTGTAATAGCATATTGTGTACATTAAACCACAAAACACACAGTTGCATGCAGGAGTGTCACTCTCATTCTACAACTAGTAGCGTTGGTCCCAGTGTGACCTCTGAAACAAGGAGCAGACAGCTTAGGCCCATAGCTCCCAGATCTAAAAGGCATCGGGAAAATTTAATCAGAAACAGACAGGAGCATCCCCAACAAGCCTCAAGATGTGATCCAATTTGCCTCTCTTCTGCACAGAGCTCCTATCTATGGACAGGTGTCCTCTTGGGACAATCTATGAATTAAAAGCTAAGGTTGGAACTCCAATAAACCTGGTATCCAGGGCTTTCCACCTAGGGATTTCTGACTTATACAATTCTTCCAACTCCTCCTGATAGTGTTTCAATGGCATTGACCTGGAGGGCAAGCGTAAGAACCCTGGTCTGTAACCTCCCACATCCTGGAAAGGTGGTCAACTGCCCAGCCTTTCTCCTCCAGTGCTTGTTTAATTAAAAGCATTCCTTCCCCCTGTTTCTCCCTGGGGCTTTGAAGAGCTCTTTGAAATGCATTTAGTATACATCAGTCTGGGTTTGGCTACCCTCTCAATTTATGAGGTCATTTAATTTCAAGTTCAATTATTCAGCACAAATTGGCAGAATGCAATGCAAAAGAAGATCGACACTTTCAGTCACACAAATCTCACATTACATAAAAGGAGCAAATTCCTCCATTGTTCTTACTGACCTCTGAGATAACAATTCACTGCTGGCACAAACCAGTGTGGGCAGGTTCATCGGGAACAGCTTAGCAAGCTCCTGAGGAGGGAGGCCTTGGCACCTGCACCTCCACAGAAGCCTGGGACAAGCGAGAAAATGGCTGGGAGCATGACCATCTGTGGGGTGACTGAGATCAGACGTGGAACAAGGGGCCGTTGTGCTTCCTCTAAATGACATAAAAAGTCCAGGAAAAGCAGAAGCAGCACCAGTCCTACCTGCCTACTGCCCTGCCAACTCGGCTGCGGGAGCAAAGGTTTATAACTTTACCATGCCCATGGGCTCTCACATTCGAGCTTTAGCAGAGTTCAGGGTTGTTCTGCTAGCAGCATCCAAAAGAATTTGGGTGTGCACATCTTGTGTGGGGAGCTGACATGGCGGGAGGCCTTAGCTCTGTTTAAAATAATCACGCCATCATGAGTACCCACACAGGCCAATCACCAGCCCTTCCAAACTATACTGCTTGAAACAAGTTCCACTTTAATAGTTACTTTTGCTTAGTCAAAATCTCCACAATACCAAAGTCAATTCAGTTGCTTTTACTTTGAGACCTTCAGAGTTCAATAAATTTAGGCTTATTACTAACAGAATAAAATCCTGTATTTTGGTGGGGAATTGAGATTGGCCACAAAAGGAAACCATGCAAAAAACCGACGAGGAGCACAGTGATGCAGCAGACCTGGGTTCCAGCACTGAAGCCATGGCTGCACACTTCAAATTCTGCAGTCAACAGTATCCTTTATCTTGTCCCCTTTTGAAACAACCACACTAGTTTAGCTGGACCTGCCTTACTATATATTAGTTTATACAGCACAGAGAAATCCTACTGTGTGTAGAATAACTTATGTACCTGTACCATCGCTCTTAAAGATTAAGTTCCATCCTGAAGCCATTGGTTAGTAAACAAAACCCTGATGGCCAAGCACAGCATACCGCCAATGAGTTGTACAGACTGTTGCCATTTCTCTCAGCCACACACCTCAAGACTCGATTGCTGGAAAACACCACACGCCTTGGCTGCACCACAATCAAGACGGAACAGAGCTGGCAGCTTTGTCTTTAGCTAAATCCTAGGAACCACAATACCTACCTATGGGCAAGATGTGTCCACTTGTTGCAATACTAGCATGATGGTTCCTGGGATGACCAACTGATTCAAATGGGTTTGTGGCCCGTTCTACTGATGTAAGCCCATGCCTATTACCTTACACCCAGTCAAAATCCCATGGCTAGGGAGGCCCTCGGCCCCAGCAGAAGGACTTAATACTGTTTTTCAGCTAAACTGACGCAACAAACTGCCTTCTAAATAAACGTTCACCTTTATACACACAGACAAATTCTACTCTCAGTCTCAAAGAAGTCTCTTTTTCTAGGGGTTAAAGCAAACTAGTGACAAAACAAAACCAGAAGAAATGTCTCTAGGAAAGGACTGGGAGGAGGGAGAATGGGTATCGTAGAGAATCAGAGGGAGGTGAGATGCTGGGGAGAGAACAATGAGAACATATTATACACATGTATGAGAATGTCAGCAAACTATAATGATGATGACGATGACGACGATGATGAGATTAAGTTTCCTAAGAGCAAATCCACATCTGGTACTGTTTTCCTCCATTATATTGTTATCAGCTTGACTGGACCTGGAAATGCCTAAAAGGCATGGCTCTGAGTAAGTATTTCTGAGAGTCTTTCTGGGCCTCGGACGGGGAGACCCACCCAGAACATAGACAGCATCATCCTGCGGGTTTGCACCCAACACTAAGGGAAAAGGGAACAATAATGCCAGCAGCACTCACCACTCTCTGCCTTCCGACTGTCATGTGTGTCAAGCTGTGAGCCAGACAAGTGCACCCTTCCTCAAGCTGCCTGTGTCCCTTCTCTTGCCATAGCAACAAGTAAATTAACTAATGCATCATTAAGGGGGATAGTTATAAATAAATAAATAAATAAATAAATAAATAAATAAATACTGGTTGACTAAACTTCAAAAATATTAACAAGGGCTAGCAAAATAGGTAAAGTCCATAGTACAAGCCTGGCTGAGTTTAATCTTCAGGACCCACAGAGTGGAAGGAGTGAACCCTCTTCCCACAAGTTGTCCTCCACATACACACCATGGCATATGTGCCCAACCCCACCTCCTCTGGGCACACACACACACAAAAGCAAATGAACAAACAAATACATTATAAAATGTATATCAAATCTTGGCCTGGGAAAGTGTGCCCACCTGAAATCCCCAGCATTTGGGAGCACAAGGCTAGAGGGATTACTGATAGTTCAAGGGCAGCCTGGTCCACAGAGTAAGTTCCAGACTTTCCCCTCAGAGCTCAGAGAAACTCACAGAAAGTAGACTGAGAGACTTTAAGAGCCAGAGGAGACAGGGGTCAGCAGGAGAATGAGGCCTCTGAATCAACTGTCAAGGCTCATATGACTCACACAGACTGAAACAAGCACAGGGCTGACTCTGCTCTGCAACAAGTCCTCTACATATTCTGTATAGATTTCAGTTTAGTATTTTTATGAACTTCCCAATGTGTGATTCTTGTGCCTTCTCTTGGTTTCTTTTCCTTCTGATAGTGTGCTTTATTCGAATTTGATGTGGTGGATTTTGTTTTGTCTTTGTATATTTTATTGAGTTATATTTTGTTTTTATATCTTAAAAGAAGATTGTTGCAAATGTAAAGTCAAATTGGAAGACTGGAAATGAGCAACTGTTAAGGACTAAACAGTGTCCTCCAAGAAAATATGTTTCTATTCTAATCATACCACCTCAGAAGGGGACATTATATGACAACACAGACTTGGGAATTGGGGAGATGGCTCATTTGTGTAAATGCTTGGTATTCAAGCATGAGGATTTGTGTTTGGATCCTCAGCACCAATGGAAAAGCTGGGCACAGAGGAACACAACTGTAATGCCAGAGTTGGTAACACAAAGACAGATGATCCTAGGAGCTTACTGGCAAGCTACTCTAGCCTAAATAGAAGGCTCCAGGTTCAGTGAGAGATACTGTCTTAAAATTAAGGTGAGCAACAATAAAGAAAAATATCTGATATTGACCTCTAACCTATATATACATATGCAGCAGACAGTGATCCATGGATACACATATATGCACATATACATATATGTATACATACACAAAGAGGAAGAGTAAAACAAAAAACAGTCATCAAAGAGCCATCAGGATAAAGTGAAGTCATTAAGAAGGACATTAATCCCATATGATATTTGTCCCGACTCAGAAGAAACACTGGACTGAGGCAGACAAGCATACTTAGCAGACTGTAGAGATTAAAGCAGAGTGTTTTCAGTGTGATGAATGCACAAGGGAGGAACCACAAGGCCACCACACCCTCAAAGCTAAAGAGAGCAATGGAGCACACTCCCCTCAGAAGACCTGGAAGGAACAAACTGCCGTCCCTTGACCTTTCACGTCCTGCTCCACATAAAGACACAACAAAAGTCTCATGTTTAGGCCACTGAATATGTGGTTCTCCGTTTTGCCAGCTGTGGCCAGCAACCACAATCAGGCTGAAACATGAAACCCATACATCAACACAATGAACATGTGTGTGAAATCCTCACAGATGGAGAATCACAGGAATCTCAAGGTTCAAGCAGCTTTTCTGTAAGATGATGAAAAACTGAGAAGGCTAAAAAAAATGTTCCAGAGTCAGGACTGCTGACCTTTAGGAGGGAGTGTTGAAGAGTGCAGAAACAAGCTTCCTAGGTTTAAAAGGCTCCTTTAATTGTGTACCACTCTAGGAACGCACCAAAAAAACTCAACTCTTAAATTGTCCTGACGGACAAGTGCATAGCTGTTGTCTTATCCAGACCTTGTTACATAAAAGGAAAGGAGCCAGGCAGCCTATCACTTCTTAAATCTGGCGAGGGGGCAACGATTTTCATCTCCTGCTGGAGGAAATTAAATTCTGCCTGTGACCAGTAGTGAGACTTCTCAAGAAACGCTGATAAGATAATTTAAAAACTGCTGGAACAGAAGCTATCAACTGTCCAGAATCATCCTTGTCAAAGAGTAAAGGAACTGGTGACATCGTTTTTATATTCAGGAACAATGAATGAAAAAATGTTCACTACTTTCTAAGATTTTGAAATACATTGGCATGTTAAACATTTAATAGTTATTCACCTGCACATTAGATGAAGGCATCTTTTGTGGGCAGGCAGTTCTAAGAGCTTGCTTCCATACCATCAAACAGTATGTTTGCTTTTGTCTGAATCACAATTGAAACAAGTCAGGCATATGTGAGTACCATCTGGATTATTCAACAAGGACCGAATCTTTCCAAGGCTTTACAGCTTGTATAATAAGAAGGAATGGTGTCGTGCTTAGGAAAAACAAAATGTCTTACAGCCAAAAAGACATGAGCTCAACATGTGTTGCTACATGTGTGAGCACAAAAAGCTGATGAAAGTCCATGCAACAAGACTGCTGATGGGTGAGATGGAGATGCTTGTGATGCAGGTATCATGTAGACCATTGCAAGAGGTAAATAAGATAAAAATAAGTAGTGTGGTTTATGATAAATAATTCCTTCATAATGGCTAGTTAGCATCACATTATTGGTCTTAAATGTACAAATAGTTTTTATATAATGACTACTACTAGTTTTCTTTAGAAAAGCATAAAAAGCTTGGGATGTAACCTTGAAGTGATATCTTGTTTGTACTTCAACAAATAAAGCTTGTCTGAAGACCAGAGGGCAGACAGACAGGAAGAGACATGGCTGGGCAGAGAGAGGAATATAAGGAGGGAGGAGACAGGAGCTCAGCCCTTTTTCATCTGAGTAATTAGCAAGGTAAGAGTTGGCTGTGCCTTGCTCCTTTCTCTTTCTGATATTTCAGCATTTACCCCAATATCTGGCTCCAGGTGGTGATTGCCAATTAGAACTCACGTAACACAACATCTACAAAAACCAGCTTCACTGTACAAAGCATTATTCTACCCTTCCATGCTTCAAGCTGCCTGGTTAAGTCATTAATAGTATAGTTCGCTGGCTCTACTTTTTTCCATGCCCTATCATGTGACTCCATATTGAAAAAATAAAGCCTTTAATAGCACTCACAGTTAGCACAATTACTACCCTTAACAGTATATTTCTGCATTTCTTAGCACATAATCTTTATAAGGAATACTTAATCCTCTGTATTTAAAAACCGTGAAGAAAAATGAATACACACACTCTTACCCAATTTAGATCTAAATCAAAACTTTCCATTACATGTTCTGTTTCAATTTTCTGTCATAGATTTTATAAAGACATTACAACAGGGATGGTTTCAAAATTATTTTTAGTATCATTTGGTAACGTTATTAAGGTGAAACAAGGTTTTTGCCTTGGGTTACTCCTAAAACAGAAGCTTCCTATAAACTTCTTGTCACTGAACACAGTTGCTTCCTAACATTCAGAGATGAGAAAGTGTGGGAGAAGGGATCCTCAGAAATATGTCTGGGAAGGCTTTTTAAAAATCCAAATCTGGAAAAACCTGTGCTCCAGCAAATTGGAAAATCTAAAAGAAAAGAATAGTTTTCTTAATATACAACCACCTACAAAAGTTAAATCAAGGTCAAATAAGCAATTTAAACAGACCTAAAACCCCTAGTGAAATAGAAGCAGCCAATAAAATTCTCCCAAACAAAAAGAGTCCAGGGCCAAAGGTTTTGGCATAGATTTCTACCAGACTTTTCAAAGAGATATTGCCAATATTACTCAAATATTCCACAATATAGAAACAGAAGGAACGTTGCCCAATTCATTGTAGGAGGCCAATTACTCTGATATTCAAACCACATAAAGACCCAAAAAAAAGCTGTATGTAGAAGATTCAAAATAGATGTGTATTTATCACCCTGCACAAAACTCAACTCCAAATGGATGAAAGAACTCAATATAAAACTAGATACAATGAACCACAGAGAGGAGGAAATAAGGAATATCTTTGAACTCATTAGCAAAGGAAAAGACTTCTGAACAGAAACTATTAACACAGGCACTAAGATCAACAATTGATAAATAGGACATCAAGAAACTGAAAGGTTTCTGCATGGCAAAACCATCACTCAGACAGAACAGCAGCCTACAGAATGGGAACAGATATTTACCAACCTTACACATCCATTAAAAGGCTGTCTTAGTCAGGGTTTCTGTTGCTGCAAGGAAACACCATGTCCAAAAAGCAAGTTGGGGAGGAAAGGGTTTACTCAGCCTATACTTCCACAGTGCTGTTCATCACTGAAGGAAGTCAGGACAAGAATTCAAAGAGAGCAGGATCCTGAAGGCAGGAGCTGATGCCAAAGCCGTGGAGGATGGCTTACTGATGTGCTTCCCCGGTCTGATCAGCCTTTCTTACAGAACCCGGGACCACCAGCCCACAATGGAGTAGGCCCTTCTCTCCAGTGGTCACTAATTGAGAAAATGCCCTACAGCTGGATCTCTGAGAGGCATTTCCTCAGCTGAGGCTCCTTTTCTGATGACTAGCTTCTGACAGGTTGAAACACAAATCCAACAAATACAAGGGCTAATATCAAAAATACAGAAAAAAGTAGATATCAAGAAAGCAACACAATAAAAAATGGGGTACAGATCTAAACGGAGAATTCTCAAAAGGGAAACTCAAATGGCTGAGAAACACTTAAAGAAATGTTCAACATCCTTAGCCATCAGGAAAATGAAAATCAAAAATAGTTTCAGATTTCATCTTATGCCCACCAAAACGGATAGAAAAACATAACACAGGTGACAGCTCAATAATACAGCAAGAATGTAGAGTAAGGGAAGCATTCTTCCATTGCTGGTAGGAGTGCAAACTTGTACAGTCATATGAAACTCAGTAGAGCAGTTCCTCAGCGAGATGGAACTTAAATTACCTCAATATCCAGCTACATACCTTTTGGGAATATACCCAAAGAACACTTCATCTTACCAAAGACACACTTGGTAAACCATGTTCCTTTCTGCTCTATTCATAGTTCAGAAATTGGAAACAACCTAATTGTCCCTCAACAGAGGAATGGATAGAAAAAATATGGTACATTTATACAATATAGTAGTATTAAGCCATTATTTTAAATGATATTTGCTGGTAAATGGTTGGAACTAGAAAAAAATCACCCTATGTGAGGTAACACAGCCTCAGAAAAACAAATATGATATGTATTCACTTGTATATGGATATTTAATTGTTAAATCAATGATATGCAAGCTAAATCCATAGAACCACAGAGGTTAGGTATGGAGTAAGGGACTAGCAGGAATAAACAGATCTTATTAGGAAAGGGGATAAAATTGATAGTTATGCATAGATGGGCAGGCTGAACAGGAGAATAAAGCAGGGAAGGGGAGGGATGCAGTGATATTTCATTTGTATTTTAATAAAGAAATCTTTCCTGAAGATCAGAGTGCAAAACCAAGTCCCTAAAGGCCAGGGAATGGTGGCACATACCTGTAATCCTAGGACTCGGGAGACAGAGGCAGAGGAATCTCTGTGAGTTCAAGGCTACCCTGGGCTACACAAAATGATCCAGAAACAGATCCAGGCGGTGGTGGCTCACACCTTTAATCCCAGGGTTTGGGATCCCACACATTTAATCCCAGCACTAGGGAGGTGGAGACAGAAGTGATATGGCTGGGCAGAGAGAGGAAAATCAAGGGGAAGAGACAGAAACTCACTGGTGTGTGGATTCTGAGGTTTGGTGGAGACACAGAACAGTCTCAGCAGTCTGGAGATCGCCCCTTCAATCTGAACATTGGTAGAGAGAGGTAGATCTCTCTAGGGGCTTACTACTCCGATTCTCTGATCTTCAGCTTTAACCCCTAACTCTGTCTCTGGGTTTTGATTAACTAAGACCAACAAGAATTCAAGCTACAGAGGGGAAAGAGGGTTGAGAGACAGGGAGAGACAGCTACAACTAAGGGCCATGAGGGGTGGTATGGAAACCAAATACAACAGAACCTTTGGAAAATGTATCCCTCATCATAGTTAGGGTTTCCACTCCTGGGAAGAGACACGACGGTGGCACTCTACAAAGGAAAACACTGAATTGGGGCTCTTACAGCTCAGAGGCTTAGTCCATAGTCATGATGGTGGGAAGCATGCAGGGAAACATGGTGCTGGGGAGGTTACTGGGAGTTCTACATCCAGATCCAAAGGCAGCAGAAAGAGACTGAGACACACTACCTCCATCAACACCACACCCTCTCCAACAAAACCACACCTCCCAACAGTGCCACTCCCCATAAGCCTATGGGGACAATTTTCTTTTAAACCACCACATACATATATGAAAGCAATCTAAATGAAATCACCAAACAATGGGAGAGACGTAGCCCCCACTAGCTATCTGGGAATGGGTTACATCTAATGGAGTTGTTGGTAAAAGGAAGCCCCAAACAACCCAGGCTGTTGCTAAAATTATAGGTTGCTCTCCACAAACTGACAGCACAGTCCCATTCCTGAAACAACACTTACACAATTCATTGAACATAGAGCAGTCGAGCTGGGGCCCACCTAGGGCCTTCAAGACAGCAGCCTAGCATCTTGGTTATAAGAATGTACTCCACACACCACCACTGAAGAAATGTAAACGCCAGCTCAGCGACAAATCTTCAATCTACTATGATGGCCTGTCTACAAGATCTGCTAGTGCAATTGTGGCCCAAAGCTTGTGGTAGTAACAAATCAATATCTGATTTTACTGAGGCCCCACCCCCACGAGCTGCAACCCACACCTTACACTGCTTTGGGTGACCAAGAACCAGAGACTAGATAGCCTAAGCACCTATGGTAAAACCAGATACTATTCTTAAAAAAAAAAACCTGCAACAATAAAATGACTCCAAATGGCGTTCTGCTATCCCCATAGATCAGCACCTGGCTCAGCCTTCACCAGAGAACCAGAGAAGTTTCTTCCTACAACAGATGGGAACAAATATATGGACATTTTGCTGAAAGTGAGAGACCTTGGAACATGCTAGCCCAAAACAGATGTCTCCATCAAATCCCTCTTCTCAGAAAACCCCACAGAAGAGTAGGCACAAAAAGTGCAGGACCCAGAGGTGATGGAAGACAGCAGGAAAACCAGGCCCTCTAAGTCAACAAGACACACACACACATATAAACTCAGCATGCACAGGGCCTCAACAGGTCTGCACCAGATGGGATCCGAGAGCTGAGAGAAGTGGACACACACCTGCATCCCTAACCCAGAAGGACCCTCCAATTTATAACCACTTGTGAATGAAGATTTAGGTTTCTCTACGGGAATCTCATTAGGGAGAGAAATCACTCTTAAGGGTAGGCCTCATGCTTCACAGCAGGTGGACAACAGAAAAGCTAACTTAAGGCCATCTTTCTTTCTCTCTCTGTCTCTCTGTGTGTCTCCCTCCCTCTTTCTCCCTCCCTCCCTTTTTCCCTCCCCCCTCTCTCTCCCCCCTCTCCCTCCCTCCCTTCCTCCTTCTTTTCTTTCTATTTAATTTTATCTTTTTACATTTTCTCTGCTATTTTACCCTACAGGTCCTTACGCATATATTATGGTTTCTGAGTTGTTGTTTTTATTGGACTCCTTGGTATGCTATTGAGTGGTCTGTGTCTATGTTTCCTGTGCCTTTTCTGAGGCTCTTCTCCTTCGGTTTCTTTTGCCCTATTCAGGTGTGGTGGTTTGGGTTTTTTTGTTTTGTTTTTGTTTTTTGTTGTCACTGTTGCTGTTGATTTTCTGAGGGGAGGTGTATCTTTTAATTTTATTATTATCTTTTAGAAGCCTATTCATTTTCTGATGAGAAACAGAAATGGAGTAGATACAAATGGAAGGGAAGGCGGGGAGGACATGGGTGGAGTAAAGGGAGGGGAGGAGTAAACAGGTTACATATAGTATATGAAAAACTTTTCAATAAAATAAAACAAAAAATTCTAATATAAAATCATTTTGAAATTTGAGAAAATCAAAGTATCATTAGTTAGTCACTAATATTTGTGTGGAAATTCATCCGAATTGAAACATTCTCTTCTGGATGAAGAGGCGGGCTCATGAGATTCGGAGACTAAAAACAGCTTCAAAAGG